>CATIWF010066103.1:0-23442 GCA_949630135.1 Balakata baccata
ATCATTATAACAAGAATAATTTATTTAACCAAAAATACATTACTGATTATTTTTTTTTCAATAATTTCTTAATATTTTTTATAATTTTTAATTTCTAGTGAAAATTAATTACCGAAAAATAAATAATAAAATTATAAACCTTAACCTAAATTCATTGACAGAAAATATAACAAACATTTGTTTTGCAGATTGACTGGAGAAATGGAAGAAAGGAGAAATGGAGGAAAATTTGGTAACTAGAAAAATCGAGAAAGCAAATAAGGAAGGAAGAAGGAGAAAGGAAGAAAATTTGATAACTAGATGAAAGAAATAACAATGAGTAGCATATTTATTTTGGTTGTATGATCACGGGTTCTGATAGAAAAAAAGCAGTATGAAAAAAGACTGGAGGATTCCTGAGGTGCTGAAGAAGGTGGTGCGCCAGTTGGATTGGCGCACCATCAGCGGAGCGCCACCTAGCGCACGGTGCGCCAGTTCAACCCATGCGTGCGCCATGTGGCAACACGTGGCGCACAGTGCTCATCCTGCGCCAGTTCAACTAGCGCACGGTGAGCCACCGCGTTTTGCTACGTAGCCGCGCGCCACTCCAAATAGTGCACCACAGTCATGCTAGCCATTTGAACTGGCGCATAATTTTACCACAAATTTATAAATAAACTTTTTAATTACCTTATTTTAAGAAATATCTCACTCAGGTTTCTTCGGTGTTTGGTTAATGGTTTAAAAGCTAGTTTAACAAGCCCAAAACCAAGGTTTGTAAAAAGCGTCAAAAGACATGCTTTTCTAGAACTATAGTTTGAGCAAAATACATGAAGCAGTTTTTAAGTTTTTTAAAGTACAAAATGCCATTAATAAATCATTTGATTTATTATTATGCCATCATATAAATTATCTATTTTTTTTTCCTTTCAAACTGAAGCATCAGCTGACCCTCCTCCCAATTCCATCTGCCGATCTGCCTCTCATGCTCTAGCATCCACAGCCGATCTTCAATCTATTCTGGCGAATCTCCTTTTTCTTTGCACTGATTAGATCATTTTCCCTCTCTGTCTCTCTCTTTCTCTCTCTTTTGTCTTTCTTTGTTTTGCATTAGTTTTAGTAAGACAGATGATTTGCTTTAATTCTTTGATGCTTTGGATTTGATATTTTTATTGTCCACCATTAGTTCTTTTTTTAAGATCTATTGTGGTCATGCTCTGATTTATTTATTTTTTGCATTTTTTGTGGTTGCCCTAACCTCAACTTCTAATTTCTATTTTTTTGCTCAATATAAAAAATAACATATGAGTAATAAATTATTTTGTAGTGAATGGAACAAACACAAGTACTAGAGAGTAAGAAAGTAACAACTAGAAAGAGATAATTATATTAAAGATAAACAGAGAACAAATTAGAAGACTAAACTAATTTTGCCTAGACATGAGGAAAGAAAGTATTAGAAAATAAGCTGTAGAAACTAATATGAAGATCCTGCAACAATAGGTTATGAATGAATTTTATGAAAATATTATATAGGCAATATGATATATGACCCTTCTTAAGTACCAATTGTGCATTAAGCACTACATATATGAAAGTCAGTGAGACCTTTAGTCCCCAAGTTATGTTCTCTTTAAGACCTTTGTCCAAATGTAACTATTCTTTTCAGGCGAAGTTTTGGACCAAGAAGAATTTTTTGGTCAATGCAAAAAAAAATATAAGATCATCCTAAGATGAAGAATTGAATACAATAAGAACAACAAACATATCATAGCATTATGGATTTTCTGTTTAACTGTTTCATTTTGGTCATAATATTTGCACTTGGCATTCTTCTTGCTTGGAGTAAAGCTCACTTCGAGGAATATGAATAGTTTAGAATTTTATAGTGTATAGAGCCATAAACTTGATTATTAGAAAGCAAAGCCCCCCAAAAAAAAGGGATGGATTAATTTTTACTTTTGCATGTTGCATTTGAAACTTGTTTTTAGAGATTTTATAGATCAAATATTTTCTTATTGCCTATTAGAAGTGAATATGTGGTTCCTATAATCTTTGTGTTATCTTATTGTGGATGCCCTTTGTAATGATTAATTTTCTTAGATACTTGATTGGATGTGACAATATTCTAGCTTGATTGCATACTAGGCACCCTGTACACTGCAACAAGATTGGTGGGCTTTTAGCTCTGCATATAGATGATCCTGGAGGATTAATACCCATCTGGTTTTTAGAGACGGAAGAAGCATGAGAAGATAAAGCGCACTGGGCAACCAATATAACTAGTGACATCTATGGGCAGAAGTGAGTTTATTTGTTTGTTCCTAGAACATTTTTTTTCCCTTTTCTTGGTGTTGCGTTCAAATGCTATTTTACATATTTGTTTCTACATTCAGGTTGGACTTGGGCACAAAATTAATGATGACTTAATGCTCTACCCAAGCTATGATTTAGTCCACGAGAAGATGTTGAACCCATTCTACTTCACTATGATTTACCATTTACTATGGGAAATTGATCTTTAAGTAAATTGGACTCCTTACTAGTTTGATGGTTGATTAGGATCTTTCCTTTACAAGATAAGATGTCCATGATTTCATAGTTAAGCTTCTTACATGTCAAAATAAGCTTGTAATGATTTGAATAGCATACAGGTGACTTGCTCAAATATCATTTATAATTTTTTGTACTATGATATTGCTTTTCTTTTTTATTTATATTTTCTTTTCACAAGATTTTGTTAAGTTAAACTTAAATAATAATGATAATAATAATATAATAATGATACTAATAATAATTTTGATTTAATAATTATGTAAATTTTCGGCAATATTTAGTCATACAATAAAATATATTGCATTAATTATTCAAGAAAAAAAGAAGATCTAGTATATTATATATTTCAACCAAATTTGAAAATCTACTAAAAGAAATACGGTTTAAAAAATTTTAAAAATATTATTAGTTTAAGTTTATATATTAATTTTTTTTGTAGATTATTAATACTAGAATGTATTATTCTCTTTACCCTTCATAAAAAAATATAAAAAAAATACATGGGTATAAAATTAATATTTATTAAATTCAATATTAATTTTTCTCAAAAAATTTTTAAAGAAAAATAAATGGAAATAAAATTAACAGTTATTAGATTTAATATTAATTTTTCTATAGTCAAATGGTAATTTTAAATATAAAATAGTAATAAATTATTATATTTTTATGTATGTTCATTTTTGTCATTTATATTTAAAAGCACTTTCCATATAAGTTTTTTACCAAATACAGTACTTCTTTTTTGTCTTATAATTTAGTTTACCAAACAGAAAATTTGTTTTTGCTATTAGCACTTTTATTTTCGGCACTTTTGAAATTAGTAGAAGCAAAATTAAATAGTAATACTAAACAAACCTTTTGAGTGTTTGGCTTCATGACTTATGATTTAATATTCTTAGTTAAGACTTAAACACTTGAAATTAGAGCTGACAATTTATGACATAATACGATTAAATGACACAAATTTAGATGGATATGGGTTTAAGTTTAACGAATATGGATCATAACCGTGTCAACACGATTATGATATGGAAAAAATTTTGTTTACTTAACCTGTTAAGACACGATTAAATACGATTATAATATTTAAATGTATATTATAATATTTTAAATATTTATAATATATTAATATATAATAAATTTATAATATATTGTGTTGAAATTAATTGTATTAGCATATTTTATATATGAATAAATATAAATAACTATTGTATAGTATTATTTTTATAATTATATTAATATTTGTGTATAATCGTATCAAGTGTTGTGTATGTCTATACATATAGACACGTTTAGTTGACCGTGTCCTATAGTTTTGTATCGTATAACGGATATACGAGATATAATATAATTAGATGCGACACGAAATAAGACAAAATATAAAATAAAACACGATATGACACGAATTGTCAACTTTACTTGAAATAATTATATCTCAATGCATAATTATTTATGATCATCAAAATAACGAAAATACTCCTCAAAGTTTAATGATAATAATAATTTATAAAACTTATACTGCATATATAGCTATCATATAATTCACATATACTTTGTATTTTTTTTATTTCAAATTTGAATGTAATTGAAGAACATTAGATTTGTCAAATTTTATATCAAAACATTTATTCATGTATGCATATAATGTACATATAACTTCCATATAATAAAGATATATAAAATAAGATAATTTGTTTCATAAATTTGTTATTATTTTAAAAATATAACTATAAGATTTTTTATAATTTATACACTCTCAAGAAAAATTAGATAATAAACCTTACAAATATTATATATATATATATATATATATATATATATCTTACTAATGTTTGTGTAATTGTAATTTATGTAAACACTATGATAAGCATTTTTATTTTTAATCCAATCAATAATTAAATAATAAAAATAAAATAAAAATATTACAGACCTTAAGACGAAATGGAAATTTAAAATATATAAATATAAATTAAATATAAATTAAAATAAATAAATTAGAAAATTAGATATACCTTTATAAATAGATAAATATAAATCTACATATATATCGTACATATAATTTTGTGCACTTACATTCCTATTTAATCTTCATGATAAGCTTTTTTTATTTTTAAGCCCCATCAATTTACTATTTTAATGACATAACTATAAAATGTTTGCTGTTCATATACTATATTCTGCTATACATATATATATCATAATATTTAATTTACATAATTTTTAAATAATTTTAAATGTATAATATTCTAAAGATATATATATATATATATATATATTGGGCTTCACTGGCCCCAAAACAGATAGCTCTCTCTTCTACCATACACGAGATAATGTGCAAGCTTTCTGTTTAATATATGTCGATGACATTTTATTGACAGGCAGCAGTCCTTCTTTCCTTCAAAGTATCATCCACTCTTTTACAGCAAAAATTTGCAGTGAAAGATCTTGGTGACTTAAGTTATTTTCTTGGAGTTGAGGCCACTTGGAGCACGGGTAATTTTTTCTTGACACAAACAAAATACATTCAGGAATTTTTAATCAAGTAAAAAATGGACAAAGCCAAAGGCATGATCACACCAGCATGTTCAAAAGCCAAGCTCACTTCACAAGGCAATAGCTTTGACGATCCAACACTATACCAAAGCATTGTGTGAGGCTTGCAATACAGTTGCCTCACACGCCCAAATATCAGCTATTCAGCAAACAAGGTCTCTTAGTTCATACATGCAAAGTAGGGCCTAGAAGTAATAGTATAATGTGAAGGGTAGTTTGGTAATTAATAGAAAGAGTTAAAAATGAAAAGTTAAAGTTTAATAAGAAAATAAATTAAATTATGGAGAAAGAAATTTAATTGAATGAAAAAAAAAATTATTTGGGTTCAAAAGGGAGATAATTGAAAAGTTAAAAAGGCTAAAAAGAAAAGGAATAAAATTATATATATATATATATATATATATATATATTAGTTTGGGTCTAAAATGTAGTAATTAGAGAGTTGAAGGGTTAATACGAAAAAGAGATAAAGTTAATTAAATAAAAGAGTTAAGCCATATTAAATTAAATAATGTTGTAATACTATATTATATAAAGAAAAAAGAAAAAAGAAAATAAATGTCAGTATCAGTAAAGTAAAGGTGGCACGCCTTGGGGAAAAACAATAGCACACCCGTGTTATTTGATTTTGGCCCTTGGAACGATGCGTTTTGTTCCTTAGACTCCTGCAAACCCTGATACACTTCCCTATAAATAACACAATTCAACTTCAGCCGTCCACTGTTTTTTATTTTTCCTACCAGAGAAAACTTTCTGTTCTCCCAAGAAAAATTTGAGTCGTCCTTCTCATTTCACACAGGGTTATTCTTCCATCATCAAGGGTTTCCGGTATTGAATAAATCCAGCAATACATATTTTTTGTACCTTTAAGTGTAAGTAGTCGATTCATTTTCCTTCCAGATCATCAAAAATAGTTTGGATTTCACAAATAAGGTTTTTAAATTCTTAAATGCGGAACAACATTTTTAATCTATGGTATTAATTTTATTGTGTAAGTGGAGATAACCACTATAATAAGGGACATCAGTAGATTTATTGTCAGGGCTTCAAGCAAGACTGTACATAGTATATTTATTAGCTCTATTATTTCTGTATGATTGATTATTTAAATGGACTATGATTATTGATCTGAAAATGTGAATATGAGTTTCTGGTTGGTAAAATTTTGGAATTTTGCTATTGTGGTTTCTAAATGCTAAGAATTTAGTCCATTAAATTTTGGTGTTGAATGGGATTATTTAGGACTGAAATTTGGATTAGAAATTGTTAAAGACCCATTGGAAATACGAAGAACAGAGTAAAAGAATTAAGAGGACCGAATTGGACATTTGAGATAACCCCACCGTGTTGGTACTGTGCATGAAAGATAATTTAATATTTTCAATTAGCTTTCTGTCTCCACATGTATATTTTGATATCATGAATATGTGATCGGTGTATTTTATGGATTATAATGGGAGCCAAATTACATTGATAATTATTTGAGAAAATTCAATGTGTAAATAATGGAAGATAATACATTATATTGATTATATATAAAAAATTGTTGTAGATTGAATTATAGTATGAAGGATTAGTGAAATAGTAATTTAATTGTTGATAAAAAGATTTGATTTAGTCTATGTGATGAATAGGATTATTAGAATAATTGTTGAATTAAATTTGCCTGATTAATTGACTTAATGATGATTAAATTTGAATATGAAATCATTAAAGAACACTAGGAATAAGATTAATCTGTATATATATTGTTGGAGATTAATTGTTAGAACAACATTTGGATGAATTTATGGTATGACAATAAAAATTTGAACTGGAATTGAAAAAATTAGGAAAAATCGAGATTGAAATAAAAAATGAACAAAACGGAAATTTGGAGAAATAAAAAGTAATTTGGCAGCTACACAAGCATATGCCAAAGTAGCACCCCCTCGTACTGTACACATATTTTATATTATAATTTTTTTATTTAATATTATATGTTATATTCTAGATATATATATATATATATATATGTATATATATATATATATATATGTATATGTAAATATACAAAGTATATTTATGTTAAATCATGGGTACATATATTTGTTATAATTTATGTTAATATATGGGTATATTTCATGCTATGTGATTATTTTGATGCCCTTTTTCATGTCAAATATGAGCTAAATGGCATATGTGAATTTTTATAAATATTATGTATGAGAATATTAAAGTGAGATACATAAATATGATCCATGTTTAAGTGTTTAAGTTTGGCATGAAATTGTTATATGGCAAAAACATATATGCCTAGTGCCTATATACATAAATATTGATGAACTTGAAAGCATTCAAGGATAATGTTAAGTACATGATGAAATGTTTGTGATATGATTCAAGGCTTGGATGTTATTTCATGACAAAGGCTTATGTGATGATTATATGTGGAATATATGATGTGGTCATTCATGAAGTTATGTATGATAAAAACTTAGATGTTATTATGGATAAGCATGATATGTGTTATGGTTGAACACGTACATATTTAATTATGATTCGAAATTTACAATGATATTGTGGTTATATGATACAAGAATAAGTTATATGATATCTATGGTATGAGATGAGTTTATACTCCATATAAGTTTTATATGAATTAAAGAAAGGAAATACAAAAAGGTTCTTAAGTGCCCATTACTCGTACTAAGACTAGTATTAGAATAGATGACATGTCATTCAGGATTTTTATGACACCATAGTCTTCCTTCCATGTGTTTTGGGCGAGGTGGCCTAAGCTCCTTAAAGCACCTTTGTTCCTCATGCTAACAATCATTAATTTACTTTTTCGGTCAAGTTGGCCCAAACTCAAGAGAGCTTGCTTGTCCAATCAAGTTGGCCCAAACTCATGAGAGCGCACTTATTAATAAAGCTCAGATGAGTTCTCACAGACATATGAGTAGGATGACTCAAGCTTATGAAATTGCTCCTATTCACAACCCATATTCAGATAGTTCTTATGTTGAGTAGTTGGCAATTAAATGTTAAATTGATGGTAAGTATAAAGTGATACAAGTTTTGTATAGTTATACGATTATAGTTTCTGCTTACTAGGAACACATTCTTGTTTGAACATGTATTGATAGATGTGAGCATGTGGTGATGACTGAAAAGGTATATGTTATTATTGTGGCTACGGTGATTGATTGTCATGTTAGATGTGTTTATGCACGCAATAATTTATATGATTATATGCATCATTAAGCTTTCAATAGCTTAGCATGTGGATCTGCCTACATATAGGTTTGAAGTCAATAAATAGCTGAATTGACATGAGAAGAGGAATTCAAGCCTGTTAGAGAAGTCATAGGTTCAACTCATGTATTTTATTATTTAATATGTTCATTCATTTGGAGCAGCTAGACAAAACAGTTATTAAATATAGTATGATCTGATTAATTATTTAATTGATTCTAATAAAGATGTAATAAGTGGGTTAGTTGTAGCCCATAATATGGATATCGGTGATTTTGTCATGGTGTAAATCAGTAATCAATTGTTATGATACAATTACAAGCATTGATATGCATGTTTATATTGAAAAATTTTAAATTTGGATGTAAAGTAATAAGGTTTAACAAAACATAGTTAGGAAGTGTTCTCCTTTATAGTAGGGTTTAATATGCTGTGTAGAAGGGTGTTGTTACACATGCTCCAACTATTGACCACTAGACTGCCATGAAACGAATTCTCCAGTACTTACAGTAAACGATCAACCATATCCCCTTCATTCAACCCTCCTCTCATTTTAATATCTCTGTATACAATGATGCTGACTAGGATGGCAGTATTGATGATCAGAAATCCACGATGGGCTTACACTTTTGTTGGCCACAATCTTATTACATGGGCCTCTTGCAAATAGAGAACAATGGCTCGATCATCCATTGAGGCTGAACACCGTGCACTTGCTGTTGTTGGGTCTGAAGTCCAATGGTTTCAATCCCTCGTGAAGGAACTTGGCATTATCAGCTCCTCTGCTCTTGCATTATGGTGTGATAACTTAAGTATCACTACCACTCCGATTTTTCACTCACGCTCGAAGCATCTTGAAGTAGATTTTCATTTTGTGCAAGATAAGGTGGCTCAAAAGGACCTGTATGTTCGGTACTATTGGGATTATATGCTCTTCAAAGTATATTATATATTTATTACATTTTTCATTTTTTGATGATAAAACTATTGAGGTATTTCATTCTATATAGTTTGCATTAAAATTTTAAATAAATGTCATTTTAATCATATTATATATATTTATGTGATTTTTAAAAATAATCACAAAAGACATAAATACAAATTATTTTATGATTAAATAATTGTGTTTTATAATTGATAAATAAAGTTGGACACTTTATTTATGTTTAGACTATAGTAAATTCATTGAATGATTTGTCTTGATCATGTATGAATTTATTTATATAGTTTGTTTACATAGAACATGATCAAAAAATGAGATTTAATAATTTTAAATAACTGTCAGATTTATTAAATCTCATAAACATTGATTTTACTATAATCTTAATATTGAGTTAATTACAATTTCATATTTATAAATATTAATTCATTTGAGTTACTAATGAATGAGACTTAATTAAAAGTCAATATACTCAGTAACTTAGTGAGTGTATTTATAAATTATGATAATTATTAATTAATAATATAGAATTTGTACTAAAATATCTCTTGATAGATTTTCGGTACTTGATCATTAAATTCTCTGGGCAGAGTGTGTCAACAATAATTATAAATTAATTTTTATAATGAGATTGTAGAAATATAATCATTAGAGAAAATCAACAAGTGTCAAGGTATAAAATGTAATTAAATTGATTAGACAGTTGAGATATTAATTTAATTATCGATATTGTATAAAGGATTACTAAGTAAAGAAATCAATGTGCCATGAGTCAAATTTATATTAATCCCTGACAACATACAATTATGGAGTTTCCAGTCTTTTAGTGGAATAGTTTTGAATTAATAATTGAACCTATTTAATTATAGGTAAATTATTGGTAACCACTATTGTATGTGCTCATATGATCCCTAGGCTAAATCATTTAATTGATTGTACCATTAAATATTTTGTCAATTAGCAAGTTGGGGCTTGAGTTTACAAGTGAACAAAAATTAATATCTTATTGAATGGTATGTGGAAAATAATATTTATTAGATAATTATTTTAAATTTTAGAAATTCTAATTTAATTATAATTAAATTTAAAATAGATAAATTATCTTATAAGAAATTTTATCTTGATTAGAAATAATCTAAGAGATAAAATTGAAATCATTTATTTATTGTCTATTTAAATGAAAATAAGATAATGAATAATTTTTAATCCTAATTAATAAATTTTATTCAAAATAGAATTGTAAATTGGAATAAAAGTCCATATCTACCTAGAAATATTTTGGCTTTGGAATTCTTAAGTTTGTTGATCACAAACTTAAGAAAAGATATAATTTTGGTGGTAATTCCTTCTTTTTTGCTGAGAAAGAGAGAAAAATAAATAAATAAATAATTTTTTTATTCTTTCAACAAGAAAAATTAAAGCCATCACAAGATCAAAGAAGCTAAATGCAAAGAAAATAATTCATATTTCTTTATTAATTTTGACCTTGATTGTTCAAATTGGTAACAAGATGTTCACCCGCTTAGTGCAATCAAACTTGAGAATAGTTCGGAAGATATATGCGGACGGAATCGTTAGTAAGATCTTGTGTGAACGTTGACCTCCATCATCAAAATATATGATTTCAATAATTTAATTATTTTGTACATAATATGAGACGGTCTCATTCGATGAAATTTTTCTGCTGCGTTTTATTTGATAAAATTGTTTTATCAAAAGTTTTTATAAATTTTAAAATATTCCCAACAATTGGTATCAGAGCCAACTCATATTTATGTGTAAAATAATTAAATGAAATATGTAATTTTTAATTATTGTATTATGCATGTATTAGATGAGTGGCACTAGGATCTAATTTTATCATTACTGATCATATGTTTAACGGCAAGTTATTTTTTATGTTGATTAATTATACTTATTTAATTATGGTTTGCCTCAATCCATGATAGATTTTTGCTTGTATTTAATTTTGAAATTATAGCAAGAATGGTGGTCTATAATCACCATGTTTCCTTCTTGTATTTATTTTTATTTAATATATTAATTGTACACATCTTTATGAGATATAGATTTTTGTTGTAATAAAAATATATATATATATATATATATATATATATATATATATATAAGGTTAGGATCCTTGTTGTTGTGGCTCGTGATCAAAAGGAAGAAAATGATTTTTTGGTTATTGACCTTTATTTCGGCAATCAAAGAATTGGTACTGATATCAATGATATCAACTCATGGATTAATAGATTACAAGAAGCAGAAATCAGAAAAAGATGGATATATACGAGTCAAGATAATTATTTATTTTTTGTCTTGTATTTTTTTTTTTAGGAACCCATAGATGCATCATGATATATGATTTGTAATTGTGATTCTAATATAAAAATATTCTTTGGATATTACATATATATAATAATATTAGATATCATCTAAGATATTATTATTGAAATACATGTAATTAATAATAAGATTTTAATCAATGAATTTGTTAAGTAAAAACCAAAAATTTCAAAATATTGAGTGGGAGAGGAAACATTCAGGATAATTTTTCCACGGTTCCATTTTTTGTCCATTAATAAGATTATATGTACCTCAACTTCATAATATGGTGATGCTCCCTTCGGAGGGTATATATTAGATATTTTATTTGATTGAATTTCGTAAGATAAAATCAAAATATTTTTTATAAAAATTGTTCACCCCTACGGTGACTATTTTTTGGATGAAAATATTTAGATTGAAATAATGGTTATTATACTGAATTAAACTTTATTATTAACTTTCTCTACGAAGCTCTGTTAATAAATTTTAGGCCTAAATGGATAATAATAATTATTTATCAAGATTACTTGATAGAAAATAATCCAATGGATAATTGGGTCTAATATGTTTAGGCATGACTTCCCCTACAAATAGCTTGCTAAGACGAGATATTAGATTATTGTTGCAATGTAAATAATGTCTTTATTTGGTTTTTGGCATTTATTAAATATTGCATATTTAATTTTAAAATTCTCATGCATAATTATTTTATTTTCAAAAAATGGCATTCCTTAATACACTCACTGTCATCCTCAATCAAAATAAATTAACTGGTGAAAATTTTATGGACTTGAAGAGAAATTTATTCATAGTTCTCATTGTTGAGAATTACAAATACTGCCTTACCCAGCCTAGTTCTGAGGTTCCTGCTGATGATACACATAGGAACCAGAGGAGGTCATATGAGAAATGGCAAAAGGCCAATGAAATGGCTGAGTGCTACATATTAGCCTCGGTTTCTAATGTTCTTCAGACAGAGCGTGCTACAATAGAGACAACTGCGGAGATCATGGCTAGTCTTGAATAAATGTTTGGAAAGAGCACACGATTAGCAAGACAAGCTGCATTATGTGGTATTTATAATACCAAAAATGGGAAAGGACACTAGAGTTTGCGATCATGTGTTGAAAATAGCTGAATATTTGAATGAGACAAAGATTCAATGAGCCCACATTGATGATGAAACTAAAATAGATATGGTGCTCGAATCTCTACCAAATGCATTCAATGAGTTTAAGGTTAATTATAACATGAATAAGATAAAGCTAACCATGGTTGAACTTATAAATGAACTTCATTCAGCTGAAGAGATTTACAGATCTAAAAAACCTCAAGGAAGTCTGTTTTTGCTGAGGATTCTTCTAAGGGGAAGTTGAAAGGCAAGCCTCAGAATAAGAAGAAGAAAGCTAGGAAAAAGAAGCCACATTGCACCAAGAAGGATGGAAAGCCTAAGGGCAAATGCTTTAAGTGTGGTGTTAAGGGACACTGGAAGAAAGACTGCCCTAAGATTGTGAAATCAAGTAAGGGCAATCTTTTTGTTATTGAGTCTTATTTTGTTCAGAATTCTACAGATACTTGAATTGTAGATTCTAGTGCAACAAATCATATTTGTAATTCACTTTTTTAGTTTCAAGAAACCAGGAAGCTAAGTGAAGATAGTATGAAGCTGCGGATAGGAACAGTTCAATATGTGTCAGCGCAAAGAAGTGGATCTGTCTTTTTAAATTGTAATAATAGGGCTTTGGTCTTAAATAATTGTCTTTATGTTCCAGACATTAAAAGGAATTTAATTTCAGTTGCTTGTTTATTTAAACAATGGTACACTGTAAACTTTGATTCTTCAGTTTCTATTTTTATGAATAGTAGTTTAATTTGTTTTGGTACATTGATAGATAATTTATATCATTTAAGTCCTAAGATCCATGTTGTGCATGACATAGAAATTGATGATGAACATTTGCATATATCTAAGAAAAATAGAGTTTCTCTCAACCAAACATACCTTTGGCATTTACATTTGGGTCATATAAACCCTAATAGGTTACAATTGATGATCAAAGATGGACTTTTAGGTCCATTAGAATTTGAATCATTGCCAACTTGTGAGCCCAGTTTAGAAGGGAAAATGACAAAAAGGCCATTTTCGGCTAAAGGAGAAGGTGCCACTGCATGTCTAGAATTGGTACATATAGATGTATATGGACCAATGAATGTACAGGCTCAAGAAGGATATGAGAATTTTATCACATTCACTAATGATTACTCAAGATATGATTATGTTTATCTAATGTAGCATAAGTATGAAGCTTTTGAAAAATTTAAAGAGTTTAAGGCTGAGGTAGAAAAGCAATTATATAAAAAAATAAAGAAACTTTGATCTGATCGAGGTGGTGAATATCTCTCTAGAGAATTCAAGAATTTTTTGGTTGAGAATGGGATTATATCTCAATTGATAGCTCTAGGTACACCACAACAAAATGGTGTTGCTGAAAGAAGAAACAGAACTCTATTAGATATGGTGAGATCAATGCTCAGTTATTCTACCTTGCCAATCTCTTTTTGGGGGTATGCCTTAGAAATAGGAATGTATCTTTTTAACTTAGTTCCATCTAAATCAGTGCCTAAAACTCCTAAAGAACTATGGTCAGGTAGTAAACCTAGTTTGCAACATATCCATATTTGGGGTACTCCAGCACATGTGCTAAAACCTAAGGCGGATGAGATGGAATCTCGTTCAGAAGTTTGCATGTTTATAGGTTATCCTAAAGGAATAAGAGGAGGTTTATTCTATAGTCATGAGGAAAGAAAAGTGCTAATTAGCACTCACACTTCTCACACTTCTTACCTAGAACAAGACTATATAAATAATTTCAAACCATTAAGCAAGGTAGTTTTGGAAGAATTGTCTAGTGATCTGATTAATGTTCATAATTCTACACCTGTTTCTCAATAGGAAAAAGAAGATCAATCAGAAGATCATATGATTATCCCCAATGAGCAATAGCCTGTGGAGCCTTATCGTAGTAGGAGGATAACTAGATTACTAGCAAGGTACATGTTAGTAGGAGAAACCTATAAGGCTATCCTGGATCAATAAGGTGCAAATGGATATACAAGAGGAAGAGAGGAATAGATGGGAATGTGGAAACATTCAAAGCAAGATTGGTAGTGAAAGGGTACACTCAGAAAGAAGGAATCGATTATGAGAAAACCTTTTCACTAGTTTCCATGCTTAAATCCATCAGAATTCTACTTTCTATTACTGCAGTGTTAGATTATGAAATCTGGCAAATGGATGTCAAAACTGCTTTCCTTAATGGAAATCTAGAAGAAGACATCTATATATAGCAACCAATAGAGTTCATAGACAAAGGTAAAGAACACAAGGTTTGCAAGTTGCAGAGATCCATTTATGGATTGAAGCAAGCATCCCGATCATGGAACATCAGGTTTGATCAAGCAATTAAATCATTTGGATTTAATCAAAACACTAATGAGCCTTGTGTTTATAAGAAGATCCAAGGTAAATCTGTAGCCTTTTTGATTCTTTATGTGGATGACATTCTACTAATTGGAAATGATGTAGGGACGTTATCTACTATTAAGAGTTGGTTGGCAAATCAGTTTGATATGAAGGACCTAGGAGAATCTAGTTATATTCTTAGGATTAAATTACTCAGAGACTGGAAGAATTAAACTATAGCATTGTCTCAAGCTGCTTACATTGATAAAATTTTGGCTAGATTCAACATGGAAAATTCCAAGAAAGGTTTAACTTTCAGACATGGAATTACATTTTCAAAAGATCAATCACCTAAGACTCCTGAGGAAACTGAGCAAATGAGAAGGATTCCTTATGCAGAAGCTGTAGAAAGTCTCATGTATGCTATGTTGTGCACTAGGCCAGATATTTGTATTGTAGTTGGAATGGTTAGTCGATATCAGTCTAACCCTGGACTTCAACATTGGACTATAGTTAAGCATATTTTAAAGTATTTAAAAAGAACTAGAAATTATATGCTTGTGTATGCCAGTGATGACCTTTTACCAGTGGGATATACAGATTTTGACTTTATGTCAGATAAGGATTCCAGAAAGTCAACTTCAGGATATGTATTTACTATGGGAGGTGGACCAGTTAGTTGGAGGAGTGTGAAACAAAGTTGTGTTGTAGACTCCACAACTGAAGCTGAATATGTGGCTGCATATGAAGCTGCAAAGGAGGCAGTTTGGCTTTGCAAATTCCTACAAGATCTTAAAGTGGTACCTCTAGCCTCTGCCCCTATTAAGATATATTGTGATAATAGTGGCGCAGTAGCTCAGTCAAAGGAACCAAGAAACCATAAGAAGCAAAAACACATTGAAAGAAAATTTTATTTGATTAGAGAGATTGTATAGAGAGGAGATGTAGATGTCACCCAGATAGCTTCACCAAATAATTTGGCAAATCCATTTACAAAGGCTTTAGCTGGGAAACCTTTTAACTCACACTTAGAATCTATGGGCATGCGTGAGATGCCCGAGGTGCTTTGAGAGCTAGTGGGAGATTATTGGGATTATATGCTCTTCAAAACATATTATGTATTTATTACATTTTTCATTCTTTGATGATAAAACTATTGAGGTATTTCATTATATATAGTTTGCATGAAAATTTTAAATAAATATCATTTTAATCATATTATATGTATTTATGTGTTACAAATAATCATAATAGACATAAATATAAATTATTTTATAATTAAATAATTGTGTTTCACAGTTGATAAATAAAGTTGGACGCTTTATTTATGTTTAAACTGTAGTAAATTCATTGAATGATTTATCTTAATCATGTATGAATTTACTTATATAGTTTGTCTACATAGAACATGATCAAAAAATGAGATCTAATAATTTAAAATAACTGTAAAATTTATTAAATCTCATAGGCATTGATTTTACTATAATCTTAATATTTAGTTAATTACAATTTCATATTTATAAATATTAATTCATTTGAGTTACTAATGAGTGAGACTTAATTATAGGTCAATATACTCAGTAACTTGGTGAGTGTATTTATGAATTATGATAATTATTAATTAATAATATATAATTTGTACTAAAATATCTCTTGATGGATTTTTGGTACTTAGATCATTAAATTCTCTGGATAGAGTGTGTCAACAATAATTATAAATTAATTTTTATAATGAGATTGTTGAAATATGATCATTAGAGAAAATTAGCAAGTGTCAAGATAGAAGATGTAATTAAATTAATTAGACATTTGAGATATTAATTTAATTATCGATATAGTACAAATGATTACTAAATAAAGAAATCAATGTGGCATGAATTAAATTTATATTAATCCTTGACAATATACAATTATGGAGTTTCCAGTCTTTTAGTGGAATAGTTTTGAATTAATAATTGAACCTATTTAATTATAGGTAAATTATTGGTAACCACTATGGTATGTGCTCATATGATCCCTAGGTTAGCTCATTTAATTGATTGTACCATTACATATTTTGTCAATTAGCAAATTGGGCCTTGAGTCTACAAGTGAACAAAAATTAATATCTTATTGAATGGTATGTGGAAAATAATATTTATTAGATAATTATTTTAAATTTTAGAAATTCTAATTTAATTATAATTAAATTTAAAATAGATAAATTATCTCATAAGAAATTTTATCTTGATTAGAAATATTCTAAGAGATAAAATTGAAATCATTTATTTATTTTCTATTTAAATGAAAATAAGATAATGAATGATTTTTTATCTTAATTAACAAATTCTATTCAAAATATAATTGTAAATTGGAATAAGAGTCCATATCTACCTAAAGATATTTTGATTTTGAAATTTTTAAGTTTGTTGGTCACAAACTTAAGAAAAGATATAATTTTGGTGGTAATTCCTCTTTTTTGCTGAGAAAGAGAGAAAAAATAAATAAATAAATAAATAATTTTTTTTGTTCTTTGAACAAGAAAAATTAAAGTCATCATAAGATAAAAAAAGCTAAGTGCTAAGAAAATAATTCGTATTTTCTTTATTAGTTTTGACCTTAATTGTTAAATTGCTAATTATTTAATTTTGTAGTGCACAAGATGTCCGCCCGCCTAGTGCAATCAAACTTGAGAATAGTTCGGAAAATCTGTGCAGACAGGATAATTAGTAAGATATTTTGTGAACGTTGACCTCCATCATCAAAATATATGATTTTAATGATTTAATTATTTTGTGCATAATATAAGGCGGTCTCCTTCGAATGAATTTTTCCGCTGCGTTTTATTTGATAAAATTGTTTTATCAAAAGTTTTTATAAATTTTAAAATATTCCCAACAGGTACAACTCATACTAGGATTAGATTGCTGATATCCTAACGAAACCGATGTCTAAACTCGCTTTCAGCAATTATCAAACAAGTTGTGCGTTCTTCAAAGACCAGCATAACTTGCGGGAGAGTGATAAGGATTATCATTCTACTTAGGGTAAGTGATTGGGTTTGTTATGATAATTGTTTGTTAATAGTGGCTTATCATTACCACTTATAATATATTTATAAACTTGTACATACCACAGTGAATGACAGAACATATTATTTTCAACCCAATCACATTATTTTCAACCCAATCACATCTAAATTGGTTCTTATTTTCATTGTAACTGATATTTTAGATATATCAATAAAAAAAAACTTTCTTTCCAACTTTATCTATATCTTGGTTTTGGAAAAATAAATTTTATTGGAGTAATTATAATTAATTACTATTTTTAGTCTTTCTAAAATAGGATAATATAGTCATTTTATACGTATAATTATGCATATTAAATAGCATTCCTAATCTTTGTGACAACAATTAAAGAGGAACAGAGGTAGTGTGGTTTTTTTTTATCTTTATAATTAATTATGAATTACTCCATTTGTTCCATTTTAATTATCACTTTAAAGAAAAATATGAAATTTCATTTATATGTTACTTTTATATAATCAAAGAGATTTATTTATTTTTTCAATTTTACCCTTCATAGTATATAGAATTTCAAAGTCATTTATTGTAGGCTTAGATTATACTTTCTCATTCTTTGTCTTTCTCAATAATTTTGAATTTTTTCAATCAAAGAGTAATTTAATCTTAAACACTCATTTTTTCGTAAATTTAAAACTAATTAATAACTTTTTAATCCTACTAAAATTATTTGAAGTGACAGTTAAAATGCAACGGAATGAGTAATATCTATAGTAAAAAAAACAGCAGTAAAAAAAACAGCAATGCTAAAGACACTCGTCATTTTCTAACACTCACTTTCTAATTGGTCGGTGAGACAAGTGAATAAGGAGAGAGAGAGAAAAAGAAAAATTATTTTGAAAAATTTTTCTCTTTTCACCGACCAATCAAAAAATAAATATCGGAGAGTGTTGAAAAGTAAAAAGTATCCAGAGCGTTACTCAAATAAAGAATACTTCCAAATAAATGAAACTTTATTGTAACGATGAAATTGAGAAGTTATGCAGTTGTTATCACTTATATGGTTTCTAATTAAGCACATGATTAATACTTTAGATATATAGCCAGGAACGGGGTCGAAAAAGTTTTCCCACCACAAGTGGCATTCATCTTTAAAGATAGCGACCGTAATAATTAATAAAATTTTTCTCCAGCAAGACTTTATTATTATAAGATATTTGTATACATATGGGATGTGACTATTGCAGCAATGGATTGTGCTTTTGATTATAATAATAATTATTATTTTTTGGGTAGATGATTATAATTGTTAATTGTCTACCATTTTCTGATTCATTGGAAGATCCAATGAGTCTTTATGAAAGTAAATAAATTATGCAGTGAAATTAAAATGCCATTTGATTTCCAACTATGCTTCCACTATTTTTAGATTTTTTCATTTAAACTCCGTTGATAGACGAACTCAACATGTTGTATATAGTGATTGGATTAATTTAATCTAGGTATTTTTTTACTTATCAAGAATTTGACTCAGGGTCCATTTAGCATTATGTTTGAGAAAAATGTGTTTCGAAAGTATTTTTAATTTTTTTAAATTTTAAAAATTGTTTTTAAATATAAGCATATAAATATATATTTTTTCTATAAGTATGTTTGAAAAAAGTAGTTTATAAAAAATTTTAAAAAAATCAGTCAATTAAATAAAAAATTCGAAACCTGCTTTTGGATACTCAACATCAATATCAAACACCTCTTAGAATTTAAATAAAAAAATAAAATAGAAACTTCAAAATAGCATGAGAGGGTCATAGCCTCTTCAAAATTTTAAAACTTCCTTATATATATATGTAATATAATTAAAAATTATGAAATGTATTTTTCATGTCTTTAATGTTTGACCTCTAGATCTGTTGATTTTATATATATATATATTGTTAAACTTAGTTAATATGACAGTTAAAGGTGATGTTTTATTTAGTGAGATTTTTTTTTTTAATTTAGAATTATTACTGTTTAAATGTTCTAGTTTGACGCTTAAAAAACTTGGAATAAAACTCTCTCACGGTCTGAGACCTTGTAGATTTTATCATTAGTGGATACCTAACATTTACTAGCTATATCGTATTACATCATAATCATAATCATAGTTATATCATATCATAATTATAATAATAATCATAATTTACATAACAATATGATTAGATAAAAGATAAAATAACTATAAAGTACTATCTACTAGTCTATTTTATATATAACTTTTAATAATATACAAATCAGTAATTTAAATGGACCCTCTTATTTATTATATATAAATAAAATTATATAAAATTTGAGATAAACATATACTCACAGAATTCATTGGGAATAAAATATCATAATATTATATAATTCACTATAAATAAAGTACTACATTATATATTATAAAAAAAGTTAAATTGTTAGTTAAAAAGCAAAGTTTAATATATTCGTGGCAGATCCACATTCAATTAAGGGAGGGGGCTTAAATTTTTAAAATGCATGTTTTATAGTATGTAAATTTATACTATTTTTAATATTTGCCCCCTAAAAAAATAGATAGGAAATAATTAAATGATGCTAAAAATGGATTTAGATGAAATATAATTAATTAACTAAAAAATATATATACTTAATAAATAAATATATACTTCTAAAATTTTAATTTTTAATAATAATCATTTAATTAGTGGAGACATAATCCTATCCCTAAAATCCATTTTTAGTGGATGATGTCTAAATCAAAAAATTATACTTAAAAAATCAGGTGATACTCGTTGGAATTCACATTGTGGCATCCTGTTAAATTTGATTTTAAACTTTTATGTCATTTTTTTATGTTTTAGAATACATTGTAAAAGATGGTAACACTTCGGATCAAAAGGCAAAAGCTACTGAGATTTTATATTTGGTGCACTCTTTCAATTTTGTATTTATTTTGCATTTGATAAAAAATATATTGGGAGTAATAAATGAGCTATCATTAGTGTTGCGGAGAAAGAATAATGATATTATAAATGCTATTACTCAAGTTAAAATTTGTAAAAATTGAATGCAATTAATAAAAAATAAAGATTGTGATTTTTGTTAGAAGAAGTCATATCATTTTATACTAAAACAAGATATTGATATTTCCACAACACTAATGATGTTTACAGGCTCAAAGGAAGTTAGGCATAAACCTCAAATAATTACAAATTTACATAACTATAAAGTAGATTTATTTTATAGTGTTGTGAATATGTAACTTAAAGAATTTACTGATCGGTTCGTTAATATAATTATTGAATTACTATTTTGTATGAAATATCTTAGTCTTGATAACTCTTTGCAGTTTTTAATAAATAAAAGTTGATTCGCTTTACTCAATTTTATTCAAATGATTTTTCTCAAGTTTAGTTGATAACACTTGACAATCAATTTGAAATTTATATAATTGACATTTACTCTAGTAGTGTTTTTGCAAACTTAAAAGATATTGGAAGTTTAGTTAAGAAATTGGTTGATATAAGAAGACATATTGTGTATCTATTGATCTATTTATTCATGAAATTAGCACTTATCTTACCAGTTGCTACTGCTAATATGGAAAGAGCATTTTCTGCAATGAAATTTGTTAAAAATCATTTGTGTAATCAGATGGAAGATAATGGGATAAATGACTGATTGGTTACATACACTGAAAATGATGTTTTTGACAACATTGACTATGAGTTAATTATATAACATTTTCATAATATGAGTATTCATTTAGGACAATTATGAACTTTGATTTTATTTTTATATAGTTTTATTTATAATATTTTAAAATATTTTTTTTATTTTCACAGTTATTGAATCTAGTTTTATATTTTTTAATGGATAATATTTATCATTTTTTTAAATTTTACTTATATATCAATAATTTAATTGAATCATAAAAAAATAGTATATAAAATTTAGTCTCCCTAAGTCAGGGTATTACTTATTAAATTTGAGATAAATATATGCCTCCATCCAAAATATTAGTAGCATTAATTAGGTAAAATTAATAAAAAATATAAAAACTAAATAATGATTAATGAGAAGTCCAATATCTAATAATCTCGTGTAACAGATGTTAATAAAAACTAGTAATTTATAAAATTAAGTAGGTAATTATTATTTAAGCTTTGAATTTAAAGCGTTCTAAAACTTAGCTTAAAAAAAAGAGATTGATCGAACTATTATAAATAGTACCATTAAAGTTAAATAAATCTAATCCACAACTATTAAAATAAAGGTATTGATCATTTCAGTAACATTCATAATTTCGTTATTATGTGGCTAGAGTTTAATCATGCATGTTGTAGCATGGTCCTCAAAAGCAAAATCAATTTCTAATTACTCATCTCCACTTCATTCCATATTGGCCTTGCACCTGCACCACCACTGTTTTGATAATATTTTTTTAGTTTAAACAAATTTAAAATCTTTTTCAAATTCGAAAAATAATGCTCCTACCAAAGTGTGTGCATGCAGCTTTATATATATATATATAAGAGATGACAATTGGATAACAAATATATCAAAAGTCAAAAAAATTCCATTCTATTTGTTATCCAATTGTTATATATATATATATAACTCTATTTAGGATATAAATGAAGATTAATATTATTTTTCTGTAGCGGTATGGGATGAGGCGGAGAGGATGAAATCCGACTCCGATTCGTCCCATTGCTACTCACCTCTATATATATATATATAACCGCCCATATGATAATGACAAATAGACATGCATGCACTAACATAGTTTACCTAAAAGATTGAAATAATTAACTCACCCATTGCTTATCAACCTCTATAAAATATCTCCTTGGAGGCATCTCTAATCCCATCTCTACAGTCAGATTGAGCTCATAAAATTTCTTTTTGCTAAAGTTTGTAGTCATGACTTCTATTGGAGCTGCCTGTGCTGGAGTTTATGTGATGAGAAAACGTCAAGAAGAAAAGCTGAAGAAAGTTGGAGAGGAAATAGTTGCCACCCAAGAGACCAAAGATAGATCTTCTTCTTCTTCAATTGGAAAAGCCAATAAGGTCCATCCTGCTAATTACTCAGATAATGCAGGAACAAAAATACTTAACTATACCGAACTTATACAGATCAAGTCAATAAAAGTGCGAACAAAAATAATTTGTGACACTTTTTTATTGGTTTGATCGACCATAAATTGACTCTAAACATGAAAAATAATTAAATAAAATTAAATTAATGCAAGTTTAAAACTGTCATTTTGTATAATACTTTGTGGTCTTATAATTGTGTGAACTTTATGTATACTATTGTTGAATTGGGGGTGATTTGGTTAATTAATCAAGGTTTTCATTTCTAGGTTGCTGGT
>CATIWF010066105.1:0-18847 GCA_949630135.1 Balakata baccata
AGGTAGAGATTTACTTCCTAGTTAGTATTGTTTCCTATTCTTTATATATTTGTTTCCTATTTTATATTCATAGAGTTGTATATATAGGGCTTTCTACTATCAATGAAATAATCGATTTCTCTCAATTCTTGTTTATTTACACTTACCTTAAGCTTAATGTTTCCTTAAATGAAGAATATATCCTTAATCCTTCTCAAGAACTTAAAGATCTTCTTGACAGCCACCCAATAACCCTCATTAGGGTCCGAATTTTATCTACTGATGACATTTTGAACATAAGATAAATTAGGCCTAGTACATAGCATATTGTACCTAATGGATCCAATAGCGAAAAGCTTATGGAGTCCCATTTATGCTAATCCATTTGTCTTATGTCTTTAAACATATAGATTTAGAGAGTGTAATCCTATCGACCATATGAATAAATCATCTCATGGACTGTTCCATGCTAACCTCTTTAGTATCTTAGCTATATAGACTAAGAAAGATTGAGTAACCTCTTAGATCTATCTCTATAAATCTTAATCCCCTTATGATAGGTAACTTTTAAAATCATTCTTGGAGAAATACTTTGAAAGTAACAAATAGACTAACTTGAATTTAAGACATTGTTTTCTAAGTAGCATGTCTTTCACATTCTACACTAGAAATATGACAGCACTCCTACTTCTTGAAAATGCAAGGTTCATCCATATTTTTTGAGAAACAAACTCTTTGATTGTCTCATCAAATTGGATGTTCCAATTCCCGAATGGTTGCATCAATCCATCAATAGATGTTTGCAATTCGTATCTTGTTTCGCTAGCATTGGATATGAATCCCTCAGTATGTGTCTTGTACACATCCTAAGTCAAATTTCCCTAATGGAAAACCGTATTCATATCCATTTGCCAAATCTCATCATAATGAGTAGTAATGACTAGGAGTATTATGATAAATTTAAACATAGCATGTAGAGAAAATGTCTTGTCAAAATAAACCTTGTTTTTGATGATATCCTATAACTACCAATCCTAGCTTTATATGTAACTATATTACCTTCCATATCGAACTTCATTTTGAAAATTTGCTTACACCCAATGGGTTTTATCCCTTTAAGTGGGTCAACTAAAATTCATACTTGCTTTTCAAACATGGAATCCATCTTAGACTCATAACTTTTACCATTAATCATACTCTGAATCTTTAAGAACTTTTTCCTAAGTATTAGGCTTATCATCCTCTATGAGCAATACGACCTTTTGTTCACATATAAGAGATCTATATCTCTTGGAAACAACTCGTATCCTAATTTACTTATAAAGCTCTTATGTTTCATAGGGTCTTACTGTTACTTTATCTATATGAATAATATATTTATGCTTTGTTAGTTGATTCGTATTTACTTGAGCATCTTTGAACTTCATCAAGTTCATTCTTGCTCTCATTATCTTGTTATAGAAGAAACTCTTTGTCTTAAAAGATAGCATACTTCGAAACAAACATCTTTTATTTTAAATAGTGGTAAAATCGATATCCAAATGACTCTCATTGGTTATCGCACATATAGACATTAGGTTAGATATAGCATTTAGCTAATATAACTTTATCTGCTTTTCTTAAGCAGGACAATCCTAAACTTTCACTTATGAAAGAATAGGTTTTATGTTATCTCATATCTTATATGGAACAATATCAACTGACAGATAAGGTATTATATTTATCACATAAATATAATCCCATGTGCATGACCATAAAAAGATCTTTAAGAAATTCTACAAAGCTTATTATAGACCTCACCATGTCTAATAAGGTTCATTTTTTCCTTTTAGCCACATCATTGTGTTATGGCGTATGAGGTGGAGATCATTAAGATAAAATCTCATTATCCTTTAGATGACATTGAAACTCTTTAGCTTAAGTATTTTTTTACTTTGATCCAATCTAAGAGTCTTAATACTTTTGCCAAATTATTTCTTTACTTCATTTTAAATTCTTTGAACTTTTCTAAGTTTCAAATTTGTATCTCACCAGATACAATTACCTAATTTATGAGTGATTATAATTATGGTAATGAAGTAGACAAAAACATTTATGGCAAGCATAAATATTGGTCCACATACATCTATATATATAAGGTCCATAAGTCCTTTTATATATTCATACTTTTCCACTAAAAGGTGATTTTTTTCATCTTGCCTAATAAATAGGATTCACATGTGTCATATGATACATAATCCTGTGATCCCAAGTTACTATAACTCATCTTATAATTCTCTTTTATATGTCTAAGTTGATAATGCTATAATTTATGGTCTTAGGTCATCAACCCTTTAAATTTGATATTAAGGATAGAATTAGACTACAAAGAATACAAACTCTTTTGCATAATGTTTTAGTTCCATAAAGAATATCATTCGACCATATAGAACAATAATTGTTCTTAATAGTCAAACGTAAAAATTTTGTTCAACTATTAAACAAAATAACATTCTTCATTTAAAACAAAAGCAAAATTGTAATTGTCTAATTCCTAAACATAACTTAGTAGGAAGTGTCAAAACATAAGCTCCTATAGCTAATGTAACAACTTTTGCTCTATAGCTAATGTGCACAGTTTTGACTCTCTTTTCTTAAGCTATCTATTGTTTCCTTTAGTCTTACATGTCTTGTACATGTGAGACTCATATGTGGTATCTAATACCCATGTATTAATTCAAGAAACAACATTAACCGCTATAATAGATTTACTTGAAATAGAAGGTGCATCCATATGTCTTACCCTTCCGCTTCTTTAAGACTTTAATAAAGCGTTTTTATTCCACTTCCATATTTTGACTCTTGCCATAATGGAAGCAAGTTTGTTTTATGCTGTTTCTCTGCCTTTTCCTTTTATCTATAATGCATGCTACATTTTAGATCTATCGTCTATCGTCTATCATCTTGGAATGGTAGAGCAATTTAGATATTGCATATTGCTCAATGTGAGCTTGCTCATTGACCATCTCCCTAAGATGATATATAATGATTTTACATTCATTTCCATGTTGCTTTTAAAGTTCGGATGATATAGATCCTATCCATTATCATCCAATTACTTGTTGTATGCTTGATGTTCACAACATAAGCACCTCCAGTAGGAAAGGAAGGAAAATGACAATTCCAAGATTTTTGACAACCCTTTCGGATTTGAGAACTATTCTCAATTTTAAGCCAATCAAGGAAGTTTAGTTTATTCAATGTGTTTGACTCGAAATTGTGCTTTGATTCATATTAAATGGTGTGACTATCACAACCTGTATGTAAAGAATGAGATTATAGAAGTATGTACATGAATGTATAATATTTGATCTTTAAAAAAACGCATTATGGCTGCCACTATTTTATTGTGAACCCATAGCCCTTACTATGAATCCAAGAGAACCTATATGGAAGTTCTCCTAATGGGTTGATACTCAATATCTCCAAAAATGACATTAGGTTTACCTAACAAGTCACCTTGGGTCAATTGGTAGGTATCTGAACCATACTATTTGCATTCATATGCAACTATTGAATCTAGTGCTATCAACTGTTGAAGTATGCATACTCATTGAGTTATCAACTCTTGATATGTGTACATCTCATGTATACTCATCCAACTTCATCTCTATCCATATTAACCTTGGGTTCACCCAACAAGATAATGTGTCTAGTTAAAGTTGGCTCATTAATTGGAAATTCTTATGGTTTGAACATATTTTTGTAGAGTGGTTTGGGTTTACCCAACAACCCTACTCTAAAAGAATTTTCATTCTTGCCATGTTAATGGAAAATGTAAGCTTTAATGTTATTTAAGTGAGGAATTTTCTTAATTTAGTCTCATTTTTGTTTAGCATGCAATTATATATCCATTCATCACAAGAGTATATAAAAGATAGTTACACTAGCTACATGGCATAATTATGGACATTCTAGAATCAATTCCTTGAGCCACAGGGAATTGATTAGATCACACCTAGGAATATGCATGAGTTACAACCCAAAAATATAAATTCAAAATTCCTATTTCTAGTCTTCATCTTTATGGCACCTCCTCCTTGCTTTTTGCTCTTTTACATCTCCAATCTATCCTAATTCTATGTAAACTAATTACATATTTTTAAAAAGAAAACCTCAACTCACATTTTTTTAAAAAGAAAACCTCAAATTACATTTGAGAAAAGTGAGATGAGAAGAGAAATACATGAAAAATAAAGAGAGGTAGGAACACACAAGCCCTATTTACTATAAAATAAAATTTAACCATGCATGCTCAATTATATTGGGCTTAGGTCCATAATCAACCATCATGAAATCCATACACCCTTAGCATGCATTATCTAATGAAAAAAAAAAGGCAATAAGATAATGGCATTTTGATTTCAATTTGAAAAACCAGTTTCAACACTTAAACCAAAATTGCCTATTTATTTTGACTTGGCCAATTCTATTTTGTATACAATTTCAATATGAATTTTAATATTTAATCAAATTAAATTAAATTTTATATTTCCAAAATTAATTCAAAATTAATCCACCTTTAAAATAAATTATATTGATGTTAAAATTAAATAATTTAATTTTCAACATGCATACCATTATCTAGTCACAATAGAATTGAGATTACTCAACTTAAATTGATTCAAAATCAATTTCAAGAAATTTCCGAAAATTCCAGAACCTCATATCATCTATCCTAGTACTTTTAGGCTAGCTCAAGACAATCAAAATAGTTTTAGCATAAGCCAAAACATCAAGACTAGAGAATCAACATAAAAAATGCTCAAATTGATATATATTATAACTAGAATTAATTTGGAAGTTCAAAATTGAGAAAAATAATTTTGACATGCATTTAACATCAAAATAACATCATAAATATCACATAAATATATTTCAAAGGTGCTGAAACCAAAATATACGCATACAAAAAAATACAAACAAAAATAGCCCCGTCAAGCACATCAAAACAGCCATGTTTTGTAATTTGTTTGTAAAATTAATTAAAATGATTTTTAATTAATGGTTGGACCTTTCTAGATACTTAAACACATTCTTAACATATCTAAATAATATTTCTATAATCAAATTACAAAAATAATATGAACAGCCCTATAAAATAAGCCAAACAATTAGTAAATTTTACCAACGGTACTCCAACTATACAAATTGTAATAATACAGTACTTCAAAGATTATTTGTAATATAAAATTACCTCAACTTTTATTTATAACTAAAATAATCTTTGAAAAACTGTATTGTTACAATTTGCATAGTTGGAGTACTGTCGGTGAATTTCACCTGCCAAACAACATCACTAGATCACAAAAACCTAGTTTTAGGCAATTTTCACAACAAATTCGAATTAAATTATTTAAATCTCATTCAAACCATTTTTCAATCATAATAATTATCCTTAATAATCTCATGATTAGATTATATAAAGAAAAATAATCAAAACAAATTTTACAAATTAAAATTAATTTTTCAATCCAATGGAACCAAAATTGCCAAATCAAACAATTTCATTGCATCTTCAATCCAATGGTAATCCCCTCGAAGCCGGAATGAGGAAACCTCTTAAGAGATCCATTGAGAGAGGATTATGGATGCCAGCATCCAATTCGACAAGGATAACATAAAATCCTAGTCATGCTATGTATTCGCATTAAATAGTTGTGCAGTCGATTGGAAGAGTTACAAACAGGTGATGGCTGCGAATTCTACAACTAAAAGTACATTACAGCTTCCAAGGCAACTGAGCAAGCGGTTTGGATTAGGGAATTCGTCACAAAGTCAGAAGTGATTCCTAATATTGTAAATCCAATATGATTGGAACAACAATAGAGCCATTGCATATACAAAGGAATCATGGTCTCATCAAAAGGTCCAAACATATACTCAATTTTATCAATTGATTAGAGAAATCAATAGTAAATGGGATGTAATGAGAGAAAGAATTCCCACTAATCAGAAAATATATGATCAAGTCACTAAATCAAAACCCCAAAAGGAATATGATAATCATATACTTGCCTGTAGTGTAATGTACAATGGCGATTGGTTTTAGTGCAAGTGAGAGATTGTTAAAGATGTGCCCAAAAGGCAATCGCTTCAGGCACTTAGTGTACAAATTCATAAAGGCATTATTTCATTATATTAGTATTCATTTGCATATGAATTGATATTAATGAAAGTCCATTATATGAAACAAAGCATAAAGCAAATCATGATGGAATTATGATGATGAGATTTCTATCATGTGTAATTATGTTAGTATCTAAATTATCCCTAGTTATAGGATCAATAAGATAGGACATTGTTGATCTGGATAGACTAGCGCATGTTATACTCCTTGATTGGATCAAGTAGTAGATCTCATAAGCTATGATCATGAGATGTTCAAAGTTAACATGTGGATACTTGCTAAGAGTAGTCAAGTACGTTGGATGACCTCCTATGAGACAATCATATGGATTATCTATTCAAATGTCAATGATAGTCTCATCATTGCTATGATGCATGTATCTTAGACTTGAAGTACTCAAGGATATCTTGGATACTGATTTTGTACTGACCCCATTCCTTGTTGCCTCATAGAGGTCGCTCATAGGGTAGTGATTGACTTCATTCACTACTCCTAATAGAGGGAGAGTATATCCACGGCCTCTTATCGGGATCATTACTCAGGAGTCTCTAGCTACAGGAGAAACGTCCTGAAAATCGTCTTCAGTGACATGTCTAATAGAGTAATGAGTCATAAGGACAAGATCTAACATCACTTGGGTTAGGTGTCATGTAGTCATACTAGAAGGAGCTGACACATAGTCCATGCCCTAAATTGAGTGGGGTATAGTATGGTGAAATGACAAATTGCACATATTTTTGTCTATGGAAAGGTTCGTATCAAACCACGGACTTTCCGATCAATTGGAGGTCATGATGTGTTACTAGATACTGCTCATGGCTTGCTCAAATTAATTGTTCATTTGGGTGGCCAACATAACCGGGAATGTAATGAGTCACACGCAATGGAAGTGTAAAGAATGAGTAAAATGGTCTTGGATGAGATCCAAAATTATGAAAAAATTATTTAGGGTCCGATTGTAATGGGATTACGGGAAAAAAATTAGGAAAAATTGCTCGGAGAGAGTTGTAGGCCCGTGGCAAGCCAATGCCTACAAGCTGGGCAAGCCCAGCGCATAGGCAGCTGGCTAAATTGGCTAATTTTTTGCCAAATTGCCAATTTAGCCCATAAACCTATTTTGGTAATTTTTCTAACCCTAGGGTGTTTAGAAATACCTATAAATAGTATTTTTCATCAGAAAAATACTATAGCCTCTATAAAAAAAAGTATTAGATAATTTTTCTTCAATTTTCTCTCAAGAACATTCTTCTTTACTAGCACATAAATAGTGTTCAAGGCCTAATCTTTTGAGGTTTCATTCTTCTTTTTTGTGTGGATTAACATTAGAGACGATCCAATATTGGATTGTGACAACCCAATAAGAAGGAAATTTAGAGAATTGACACAAGAAATTAAAGATATAATTTATAACTATATTTTAATTGAATTAGTTTTAATGGCACAAATAGAATCCTTTGATTCAGGTTTTGAAAAATTTTATTTTCTACTGCATTTTATGAACGTGATTCATCCTCAAAATCCAACATAAATGATATTCCTTATAAAGCTAAAATATTATTCAATAGAGTTTATGATCTTGGAATGCTTAATTCTATCTTCCATATCAAATTTAAAGGTTGATGACCTAAAATCAAAAATTATAGCCTTGTCAATCTGGCATATAATAAAGAATCACAAGATGAGTTATGGTAACTTGAGGTCACATGTTTATGAATCATATGACACATGTGAATCATATTTTTTAAGAAAGATGACAAAATCACTTTTTAGTGGAAAAGTATAAATATGCAAAAGGACTAATGGACCTTGCACTTATGTATGCATATGGACCAATGTTCATGCAAGTCATAAATGGTTTTGTCTACCTCATAACCTTAATTATGATAACTCATAATTTGGATATTTGTATGTGATAGGATACAAATTTGAAATCTTTGAAACGTACAAAGAATTAAAAAATGAAGTAGAGGAACGATTCGGCAAAAGTATTAAGACACTTGGATTAGATCAAAGTGAAATAATACTTAAGCTAAATGTTTCAAAGTCATATAAGAGATAATAAGATTTTATCTCAATGAACCATACCTTATACACCATAGCATAATGATTTGGCTAAAAGGAGTAGCCAAACCTTGTTGGGCATGGTGAGGTACATAATGAGCTTTTAAAATTTCTTAAAGTTTCTTTTATGGTCATGCACATAAGATTATGTTTATGTGATAAATATAATACATTATCAGTTAGTTGATGTTGTTCCATATAAGATATGAAATAACATAAAACCTACTCTTTCATAAATGAAAGTTTAGGATTATCCTGCTTAAGAGATGCAGATAATGTTAGAGTAGCTAAAAAGTAAATCTAACAAAATGTTTGTATATGGGATAACCAATGAGAGTAACTTGGATATCAGTTTTTACCACTATTTGAAGTAAAAGGTATTTGTTTCAAACAATGCTATCTTTTAAGAAAAGAGTTTTTTCTACAATAAGATAGTGTGAGCAAGAATAAACTTGATAAAGTTCAAATATTTACTTAAGTAGACATGAATCAACTGATGAACCCAAAATATGTTATTTGTATAGATGAAGTAACAGTAAGACCTTATGAAACACAAGAGCTTCATAAGTACGTATTGTTCCCAAGAGATATAAATCTCTTATAAATGAACAAAAGGTCATATTGCTCATAGAGGATGATGAGCTTGCTACTTATGAAGAGATTCTAAAGAGTTCAAAATATGACTAATGGCCATAAGCCATAAGTCGAATGTGAATTCCATGAATATAAACCAAGTATGGACTTTGGTTGACCCACCTAATAGGACAAAGCCCATTAGGTGCAAGCGGGTCTTCAAGAAGAAAGCCGACATGGAAAGTAATGCAATTGCCTATAAAGCTAGAATTGATAGTTAAAAGAGATCATTAAAGATAAAGGTTGGCTTTGACAAGACCTTTTACTCCATATACTATGCTTAAATTCATCGTGTTACTCCTAGCCATTGCTACTTATTGTGATGAGATTTTACAAATGGATATGAAGACAAGTTTCATTATGGAAATCTGACTTAAGATGTGTACATGACACAACCTAAGAGATTCATATCTAATGTTAATGAAACAAGATGCAAATTGCAAAATCCATTGATGGATTAGTGCAAACATTTAGGAGTTGAAACATCCAAATTGATGAGGTAATTAAAGAGTTTGTTTTCTCACAATATGTGGATGAATCATGTGTTCTCAAGAATGTTAGTAGGAGTGCCATAGTGTTCCTATTGAAGTATATGGAAGACATAATATTAATAGGAAACAATCTCCCATTTTAAGTTAGTCAATTTATTACTTTAAAATATTCTCGAAGAAAGATTTTAAAAGTAACCTACCAGAAGGGGATTAAGTTCTATTGAGATAGATCTATGAGGTTACACAGTCTTTCTTAGTCTACATAGCTAAGATGGTAAAGTGGTTAGCATTAAATAGTCCATGAGATATTCCTATGATCGATAGGATTACTCTCTCTAATTCTTTATGTCCAAGGGCATAAGTTAAATGGACGAGCACGAGTGAAAAGGAATTATAGATGCCAGCATCTAATTCGATAAGGATAACTCAAAATTCTAGTGATGCTATGTATTCATAGTAGATGGTTGTGCAATCAATTGGAAGAATTCCAAACAGATGATGACTGTGGATTCCACAACTGAAAGTACATTATAGCTTCCAAGGCAACTGAGGAAGTAGTTTGGATAAGGAAATTCATCACAAAGTTAGAAGTGATTCTTAGTATTGTAATCTAATATGCTTGGAACAACAATAGAGCCATTGTATGTGTAAAGGAATCATGGTCTCATCAAAAGATCCAAACATGTACTCAACTTTATAAATTGATTAGAGAAATCAATGGTAGACATCATTTAATGAGAAAAAGAGTTCCTGCTGATCAAAAAATATATGATCGAGTCACTAGACCAAACCCTAAAAGGAATATGATAGTCATATCCTCACCTATAATGTAATACATAGTGGCGATTGATTTTAGTGTAAGTGGGAGATTATTAGAGATGTGCCCAAAAGGCAATCATCTCAGGCACTTAGTGTACACATTCATAAAGGTATTATTTCGTTATATTAGTATTCATTTGCATATGAATTGATATTAGATCTTAAACTAATTAATGAAAGTCCAAGATATGAAACATAGCATGAAGGAAATCAAGATATGATCATGATAATGAGATTCCTATCATGTATAATTAAGTTAGTATCTAAATTATCCCTAGTCAAAGGATTAATGATATAGGACATTATTAAGAATGGTCTTCAGTGAGGTATTAAGAATGAAAACATACTGAAGATGGTCTTCAATGACATATCTAATAGAATAATGAGTCGCAATGACAAGATCTAACATCACTTGGGCTAGGTGTGACGTCAGTCTAATGGGAGTTGACACATAATCCATACTCTAAACCGAGTGGGGGTATAGGATGGTGAAAGGACGAATTGTATATATTGTTTCTATGGAAATGTTCGTAGTCAAACCACTGACTTTCTGATCAATTGGGGGTCATGATGTGTTGGTAGATACTGTTCATGACTTGCTCGAATTAATTGTTAATTTGAGTGGTCAACATAACCAGAAACCTAATGGGTCACATGCATTGGAAATGTGAAAAATGAGTAAAATGGTATTGGATGGGATTAAAAAATATGAAAGAATTATTTGGGATCGCATTGTGATGGAATCATGGGGAAAAGAATCCAGAAAAATTGCTCAGGGAGAGTCGCGGACCCGTAGCTGGCCGCTGGCCTGCCACGGGCCCATGGCAAGCCAGTGCCTATGTGCTAGACAGGTGCTGGCTAAATTGGCCAATTTTTGTCCAATTTGGCATAAAAATACCAAATTGACCCCTAAACTTATTTGGTAATTTTTATAACCCTAGGGTGTTTAGAAACACCTATAAATAGAATTTTTCCATCAAAAAAATATTGATAGCCTCCAAAGAATTTTGTTTGATAATTTTTCTATTTTTCTCTCAGGAACACTCTTTTTTGCTAGCACATAGAGAGTGTTCAAGGCTTAACATTTGAGGCTTCATTCTTCCTTTCCGCATAGATCAACATTAAAGACGATCTAAAATTGGATTGTTGTAGTTTGCGACAACCCAATAAGAAGAAAATTTGGAGAATTGACACAAGAAATTAAAGGCATAATTTCTAACTATGTTTTCATTCAATTAGTTTTGATAGCACAAGTAGAATCCTTTGATTCGGGTTTTGAAAATTTTAATTTCCGCTACATTTTCTGAATATGATTCATCTTCATAACCCAATATCTCAAGCTTCTATTAATGATAATAAATATGAACATATAGTGTCCATAGGTGATTGTCGTTAAACTACTCTCTAACAATCTCTCACTTGTACTAAACTAATCACAGTGGCGGATTTAGAAATTTCATACAGTGACATACATATACATAGTCTTGAGCGGATAATGGAACGACAAATTGTGATCTATGAATTGAAGATGCTAGAGGTATAAACAAGTCAAGCTATTTGTGAGATACTTAGGCTCGACGAATAAAATATTCGAATTCGACTCAAAGTTAATTGAGTCAAGCTCAAGTATCATAATACTTAACTCATAAGGCTTACGAGCTTAATCGAGTAGTTGATATTTTTGTTATTTATTAAATATAATACCCTTAGTATTTAAACATATTTGAGTTTAATTGAGTTGAGTTAACTTCAGTTAATTTCAAGTTGAGTTGAGTCGAGTTGAGTAACTATCTACTAAATTTTTTAGTTGATTCAAGTTTTGTCGAGTCAAGCTTGAGAAGTTCGAATATTTTTTGAGTCGAGTTTCAAACAATTCAATAAAAGCTTGATTGAGTTTGAGTCAAATTCAAGCTTCAAGTTTTTTAATCAAGTCGAGATCAAGCCTGATTTTGTATCAACTTGACTAGATTACACCCTAGAAGAAGCATAGACACCAAAGGTTCTCCTAGACGATGGTTGATGAGAATGGACGTGGGAACTGGAAATAATGGTTTTTGGTTAAGAATTTTTTTAAAATTAGAAAAAAGGTTTGTTTTTAAATTTTTATGGTTTCCACTTATTATAAAAGAGATTTTTAAAAAAATTTTATTGGGTCCACTTATTAAAAATATTAGGTCTATATTTATTATATTGTAGCTATAATAATAACTTTTGAAAATTTATAGGGTGCAATGACCTCACTAATCTTATACCCACACACGCCCTTGACCAGTCACCTTTATACATAATGCCATATGCGAGTACATGACACTCATATTTCTTCTAGTAAAGTTTGATCCTTTTTCAATCTTTACATGTTGTCTACTAATAATCTCCTAATATGATGAATGTTTAGAACATGTTTGAATTTCTAATGAGACGGTGGCTCTTTTACTTGTGCAATGACTCTATTATTATCACAATACAAAGTGTTGGAGTTTGCACATGTATCTCACACACATTACGCAATATAAATAAATTTTTTTTACAAACTCTAAGAACAAGAATCAACCTATGTAGCTATGAACAATTAAAACTATCTAATAGCAGAATTTTATTACCTTGCAAAACAAGTACCCTTTCTCTGATTCTCTTTTTATCGGATTGTAGCAAACTACAGTAATCCCTTAGAAACACCTTTGATGGTATCCACACGAAGGGAGAAACGAGAAAACTATTAGGGGATGAGTTGGATTAATGTATTGTGCCAGCAAAAGATTAATCCCTAGTGAGAAAGATGAGAAGAATTGACACTCAATTCTTTTTTGTTACAGCAACTAAATAATCTGTGAAAAGACTATTTATAACCCACACAGAATTAGGGTTCAAAATCCTTGACATAGAATACTAATTAGATTAAAATTTCTAATATGTCACATATCGGTCGGGATAGTGTCCTTGTCGAGCAGATCCTAGTCGGGAAACCATTTTTGCCGATCGGGACTTGGTCCTATTTCAATCCAGTAGCTATTTCCGATCAGGATACTCTTCAACCAATCGGGACCTTCATCCTGCTTGAGAATTACATTCCCGATCAAGAATGTGTCTGAACTTGGATTTTCTCTCACTGTTTTGGATTTTATCAGAAGCCCATTTCACTTCTCCTTCACACCTTTAATGGTGTGACCCATTAGATTCTCAACTATATTGGCCACTCGGATTGACACGCAATCTCGAGCAGATCATGAGCGATATCTAGCAACACATCATGACCCCCAATTAGCCAGAAAGTAGTGGTTTAATTACGAACCTTTCCATAGATAATAATTCTTGCAATTCATCCTTTCACCATTTTATACCCCACACAGTGCAGAGTACGGACTCTATGTCAGCTCCCACTAGACTGACTACGTTACATCCAGTCTGAATGATGTTAGATCTTATCTTAAGACTCATTACTTTTACAAACATATCACTAAAGACTATCTTCATGATATTTCCACTCTAGCCAGAGATTCCTAAGTAATGATATTGATAAGAGGCCATGGGTATACCCTCCTTCTATCAGGTATGGTGAATCCTTTATTGGCTACTCAACCACCTTCGAATACCTCAAGTTGTACTCAATCATCACCCTATGAGCGACCTCTCTTGAGACAACAAGGAATAGAGTTAAAGTATAAGATTAGTATCCAAGATAACTTTGAGCACCTCAAGTCTAAGGATACTTGTACCAATGCTATGATAAGACTATCACTGACATAAAATAAAGGATCTATGTTATGGTCTCATATTAGGTCATCCAATGAACTTGACTACCTTAGCAAGCATCCATATATTAACTCTAGATCACTTAAGTCTATAGATAATGAGATCTACTACTTGATCCAGTCAATGAGTATAACATGTGCTAGTCTATCTGGATTGACAATATCTAGTCTTGTTAATCTTATGACTAGAGATAATTTAGATATAACCATAATTATACATGATAGGAATCTCAATATCATGGTCCCATCATGATTTTCTTCATGTTATATTTATATCATGGACTTCATCAATTAATTTAAGATCCAATCTATTCATAATATAAATGAATATCAATTAGGTGAATATGTCTTTATCCATATAAAATGAGTTTATACAATAAGTGTTATACGTGATTGCCCTTAGAGTACCTTTCTAACATACTCCTACTTACACTAAAGTCAATCGCCTTTATATCTAATACCATAGGCTAGTATGTGAGAGTCATACTTCTTTTGGGGCAGTGGCATTGTAAGCAGATCAATAATATTAGAATCAGTGGACACTCTTTCTACTTTTACATAAATGATTTCTCTAATCTCACAGTAGCGTCTGAGCACATGTTTGGATCTTTGATGTGACCATGGCTCCTTTGCTTGTGCAATGGCTCTATTGTTGTCATAATATAGCTATATTGGATGAATAATGCTGGGAACCACTCCTAGTTCTATGATGAACTTCCTTATCCAAACTGCTTCCTTGGCTGCCTTGGAAGCTGCTAGATACTCTGCTTAAATTGTAGAATCTGTAGTCGTTTCTTGTTTGGAACTTTTCCAACTACTGTACCACCATTTATTGTGAATAGATAACCTAATTGCGATTTGGAGTCATCCTTGTCAATTTGGAAGCTGGCATCTATATACCCGTTTACCTTAAGGTCTCCATCTCCATAAACCAAGAATACATCCTTAGTTATTCTTAAGTAATTAAGGATATTCTTGACAGCCATCCAATGACCCTCACTAGGGTTCGACTAGTATCTGCTCATGACACATAGAGCATATGATACATTGGGTCTAATACATATCATAGTATACATGATTGATCCTGTAGCCGAAGCATATGGGGTCAAACTCATACGAGTCCTCTCATCTTATGTCTTTGGACACATGGACTTTGAAAGGGTAATCCCATGAGTCATGGGAATAAATCCCTTCTTAGACTATTCCATGCTAAATCTCCTTAGCAACTTATCTATATATGTAGACTGAGAAAGACTAAGCAACCTCTTAGATCTATCTCTATAAATCTTTATCCCCAATATGTAGGTTACATCTCCAAGATCTTTCATGGAGAAATTCTTGGAAAGCTAAACTTTAATGGATTGAAGGACCAAGACATCATTTCTCATAATTAGTTTGTCATCTATATACAATATAAGGAAAACGACTGCACTCCCACTAACTTTCTTATACACACAGGGTTCATCCAAATTTTGTGAGAAATCAAACTCTTTGATTGTCTTATCAAATTGGATATTCCAAACCCTTGAAGCTTGCTTCAATCCATAAATGGATCTTTAAAGCTTGCATACCTTTTTACCATCCTTAGATATGAAGCCCGTTTGTTATGTCATATACATATCCTCGTTAAGGTTTTCATTCAGGAAAATCGTTTTCACATCTATTTGCCATATCTCATAATCATAATAAGCAGCAATGGCTAGGAGTATCCTAATGGATTTAAGCATAGCTATTGGACTAAAAGTCTCGTTATAGTCAGTCCCTTATCTTTGACGATAACCCTTAGCTACTTGCCTAGCTTTATGGGTAACTACATTACCCTCTATGTCGGTCTTCGTCTTGAAGACCCACTTGCACCCTATAAGTTTTATCCCTTCGAGTGGGTAAGGTCCATACCTGGTTTTCATACATGGAATCAATTTCTGATTTTGTGGTTATTAGCCACTTATCATATTCTAAATTATTCAGAACTTCTTCGTAGGTTATAGACTCATCATCTTCTATGAGCAAGATATCATTTCGATCACTTATGAGAAATCCATCTCTCAAGAGCGGAACATATCCTACTAGATCTACAAAGATCTTGTGTATTAGAAGGTATAGTTATTACTTCATCTCCATGAGTAACAGGCTCAGGTTTAGGCAGTTGATTTGTACCTACTAGAACATCTTGAACTTCTTCAAGTTCAATCGTGCTCCTACTATCTCCTTTTAGAAGAAACTCTTTCTCTAAGAAGGTAACATGCTTTGAAACAAACACCTTTTGTTCCAAAGGATTATAGAATTGATATCCAATTGTTTCTTTAGGATATCCTACAAATAGATATCGGTCAGACTTAGCATCTAACTTGTTTAACATTATCCGCTTCACATAAGCTAGATAATCCCACACTTTCATATGAGAAAGTACAGGCTTTTTACCTATCCATATCTCATATGGAGTAGTATCAACTGTCTTGGAAGGAACTCTATTTAATATATAAACGGCAATCATTAGTGCAATCTTCTTATTTTATGGCACACTCTCCTTAGTTCTTGCTCCTTTTGCATCTCCATTCTATTATAATAATATGTAATCTAATTACATAATTCAAAATAAAATATCTTAATTTACATTTGAGATGAGTAAGATAAAAAGAAAAATACATGAGAAAGAAAAATTGAGATAGCAACATGCAGACCCTATTTACCATAAAATAAAGTAACCATGAATGCCCAATCATATTGGCTAAGTCCATAATCATCCATCATGCATTGACATTCACCCTTAATATGCATTCTCTAATGCATAAAATAAAGATAACAAGAAAAGGATATATATTGGATTTTCGGTTTTGATGTACTATTTTAACATATCTATTTTATTAATCATATTAAATAGAATGTGTGTAAAATAGGAAATCTCTTTCAAATAAGGTGATTATGCTATTTAGGCAAATAATCAATCATATTCATTTTTGCTTAAAACTTGTCATATTTATTACTTCCTAAATGGTAAGTGGTTCCCAAATTGTATTTAATTCCATAATCATATTTAGAAATTAAATTTTAATCAAACAGAAAATTAATTCATAATTAATTCCATATTTCATGATGCAAAATAATTAAACAATTTGATTATTCATTATATGTCGTAAATTAGTCATACTAAAATTAAATTAGTACAATCTCTTAATTCAAAATTAATTTCCTAAATTTCAGAAATAATAATCATCTATTCGAACATTTATAGATCAGCTTGAGCCAATCCGAAATACAATCTCAGACTAGTGAGCCAACTATAAAACACTTAAACCGAATCATATCTATATCTATAATTAAATGAAACCATAACTGAACTAAAATAATTTTAGGCATATAATCAGCATCAATAAACATCAAGAATATCATATATTTATTCAAGGAAATCACCGGAAACAAAACAAAACAAAATTAAATATTGTTTCCATATGTGAGTCCCAATCGGGAATTAAAACAATTTTAATCTCATGTTTGTTTCTATCTAATGCCTAAAACACATTCTTAATAAGTTTTGACATACTCCAATTATCTCATAATTGATTTTAGAGGACCAGAACCTGGAAGAAACAAATCAACTATTAATATTCTTTCAAGAACTTTAATATTAACAATAAAGTATAAAATGAAAATTAATCATACAAACTTTTTTGTATCTATTTCAACTCATACAACACATTCTCTAATCACATTACAGAATCATATGTATGAACAAAAAATCAAAATCGAAGCCTTCTTAGTCAAAATCATATTTTAACTAAAAGGAATCCAAAATGTCGTTTTTCAATCAATCACATTAATTCTTCAATCAAAATTGTTCATGCCAATCATAACCAAGGTCTGATACTACTGTTAGGGTTTGCACATGCATCTCATATATATTACGCAGCAGAAATAAAATTTTTTTCAAACTCCAAGAAGAAGAATCAACATATATAGCCATGAGCAATTAAAATTATCTAATAGCAAAAGTTTATTACCTTTCAAAACAAGTACCCTTTCTTTGATTCTCTTCTCATTGGGTTGTAGCAGATAACAATAATCCCTTAGGAACACCTCTGATGGTATCCACGCAAAGGGAGAAACGAGAAAATTGTTTAGGAAATGGGTTGGATTAATCTATTGTGCTAGCAAAAGATTAATCCCTTATGAGAAGAAATTAAGAAGAATTGACACTCAATTCTTTTTCGTTGTAGCAACTAAAATAATCTGTAAAAAGACTATTTATAACCCACATGGAATTAGGGTTCGAAATCTTTGATTATAGAATCCTAATCATATTAAAATTCCTAATGTCACATGTCCCAATCAAAAAACTAATTTCCCGATCAGTACTTGGTTCTATTTTAATCCAGTACTTATTTCTGATTGGGATACTTTTCAACTGATCGGGGCCTTCATCCCGCTCGGGAACTACGTTCTGGTAAGGAATGTGTCTGGACTTAGATTTTCTCTCACTGTTTTGGATCTGATCCAAAAGCTCATTTCACTTCTCCTTCACACCTTCAATATGTGTGACTCATTAGGTTCTCAACTATGTTGGCCACTCGAATTGACACTCAATCTCAAGCAGATCATGAGCAGTATCTAGCAACATATCATGACCCCCAATTAACTAGAAAGTAGTGGTTTAACTACGCATTTCACCATTCTATACCCCACTAAGTTTAGAGCACAGACTCTATACCAGCTCCCACTATACATCTAATCCGAGTGATGTTAGATCTTGTCTTGAGACTCATTACTTTTATAGACATATCACTAATGACTATCTTTATAATATTTCCACTTTGGCCAGAAATTCCTAAGTAATGACCTTGACAAGAGGCCATGGGTATACCTTCCTTCTATCAGGTATGGTGAATCCTTTGTTGGCTACTCAACTACCTTCGAATACCTCAAGTTGTACCCAATCACCACCCTATGAG
>CATIWF010066106.1:0-22597 GCA_949630135.1 Balakata baccata
TTAAAAAAATTAGTAAATTAAATTAAAAAAATTTAAAACTTATTTTAGCACGTTAAATAAGCATAAGGGAAAAAGGGCATCCATAACGTGACTAACCTAAGGATTAGAAAGATGATTCTTTTTGAGCTCGTTTTCGTGTACTTAGCCCATTTCGATTCTAACAAAAAGATTAGAAACTAAAAAGCCCAAAATCTTAGCCCAGCCCAATCAGTTATCTGGTTTGTGGCCCAAAAATATGAGGCTAACACAGTAATTTCACTAATCCTTTCTTCCCATTTGAGAAACCCTCGCTATATAATCCCACGAGTCATCTTCCGCCATTTTTTTCATTGCCCACCGGCGGCTATCTTCCGAAAACCCTGAACCGTAAGAGCCTCAAATCCCGAAATGGGTCGTGTGATCCGTGCCCAGCGTAAGGGTGCAGGTTCTGTCTTCAAGTCCCACACCCACCACCGGAAGGGCCCTGCCCGATTCCGCTCCCTTGACTTCGGCGAGCGCAATGGTTATCTCAAGGGAGTGGTCACCGATATCATCCACGATCCAGGTCGCGGCGCTCCGCTGGCCCGTGTCACTTTCCGCCACCCTTTCCGGTACAAGCACCAGAAGGAGTTGTTCGTTGCTGCTGAAGGGATGTACTCTGGGCAGTTTGTGTACTGTGGAAAGAAGGCCACTTTGATGGTGGGAAATGTTTTGCCTTTGGGATCGATTCCTGAGGGAGCTGTTGTTTGCAACGTCGAGCATCATGTTGGTGATAGGGGGGTCCTTGCTAGATCTTCTGGCGATTATGCTATTGTTATTAGTCATAATCCCGATAATGGAACTACCAGGTATTCCACCTTTTATTTTTTATTTTTTAATATCTGTATATACAAGTTTATGATGTTTGTTTTATAAATATGCCTTTTTTGATTGATTAGTACAAATTTTATCTATTTTAAGAATGATGCTGCTTGTCATTATTTCATTTATTAAATTGGATCTTTTTGATAGGTAGTAAATGTTGGTAACTTTATCTGATATATTTTCTTAATGGTTTCAGTGGATTTTCTTATCGACTGTTGTAGTAGTTGGATTTACATTATGCATTTCTGTCTTTAGGTGCAATTATTATCTTAGTCTTTAATCTTTATCTTTTTAGTCTATTGCAACTTTGATTATTCTTAGCATGCTTTACACTCGATAATTAGAACATTTCCATAGTATTTAGTTTTTATTGACAATAGGCCTTTGATTTGTTCTTAAATTCTATATCACATAGATATGGTATTGGAGTTTTATGCAAGTGACAAAATTTGAAGGCCTATTATGTCCTTAAAGGCTTATCACATAGATTTGGTTTTGGAGTTTTATCTATGTATCACATAGATATGGTATTGGAGTTTATCTAAGTGACAAAATTAGCAAGGCGAAGTTGATGTTCTGGAGATTTTTATTGTAATTGTTTTTGCATGATGGAATGTCTGTAATGCCCTGCATTTCATTGTGTTAAAGGTAAAATAATTGTGGGAGCCAATCTATCATCACAAAGTTTACCAGGGTTTATTTTAATTTTTATTGGGTGAACTTCAGTAGATTATCCAGCAAATTTTTTATTTTAAGCATGTTCATATGTCCACTGTGCTTCTAGCATTAATGTTAGAGAATTTTAGTTTGGTTGATTGTCCAAAGTTTTAAAATTTTATGGGCTTTTTCAATGTCCTAATTTCAAGCTTTATGCTCCTTAATCCTTCTAGGTACCTCTAAGATTGTAGTTACAGAATTTGTATGTTTCTCTGCATTGAGTGATAAGCTTGATTGATGATTTGCTTGTTACCATCAATCCTGTTTCTTTAGGATCAAGCTTCCTTCTGGAGCCAAGAAGATTGTGCCAAGTGGATGTCGAGCCATGGTTGGTCAAGTTGCAGGTGGAGGCAGGACTGAGAAACCTCTATTGAAGGCAGGAAATGCTTATCATAAATACAGAGTTAAGAGGAATTGCTGGCCTAAGGTTCGTGGTGTTGCTATGAATCCTGTGGAGCACCCCCATGGTGGTGGTAATCACCAGCATATTGGACATGCCAGTACTGTTCGTCGTGATGCTCCTCCTGGCCAAAAGGTTGGTCTCATTGCTGCAAGGAGGACTGGTCGTCTCCGGGGTCAAGCTGCTGCCACAGCTGCAAAAGCGGACAAGAGTGCGTAATTTAGTATCAAAATTTGGATTTGGGCGTGCCATGTCTTTAGATAGTTTTCCAATTGCACTACCATTTAAAGTTTTGTTGTGCTTAGGATATATTATCTGCTACACTTGTTTTTCTTTCGATAAAAGGAACCTTTTGAGATTCTCCTATTTTGTTAAAATTTTTCTAGTTAAATTATCTTTGTTCATTTAGTTGATTTCGATTTGTTGGAACTATGAAAAATTTGTGGAGGTAAGCAATTGGCAAACTGGAAACTGCTGCATTGCCCCTTATCTGTCTGCTTGAGTTCTTAATTTCAAAATAAATGATCACTAATTTTAGAGCCATGTACCATGAGTATGGGAGTGACAAAATCTATGGTTTGATGTAGAAGAGGACTTGAATTAAGCTCTTTTTTGCTTAATATGTGATCCTATCTTTATCAATTAACTATTGTTTGTTAATATCTTTATCAAAAGCGAAGATTGGAAAATTTTTTTTTCTTTAACTCCAGATTATGATCATAGGTTGCAATAAACAAAAGTAGAAACTACCAGAAGCAAAGCAGCAAACTAATTCTTAGAGATTTTACTTGCGCCAAAGTATAGGAAGAAAGGAGTATCATGTAAAAGATAAAGAGGATTGTTTGTTTACAAGGAAAGTAGCAAGAAAATGCTTATGCAACTCCCAAGAGGGATATACCAAAACCAAAAGTTCATTGGCTTCAAACCACACATGATTTTGTTTTTTGAGTATTGCCATTTCCCACCACACCAAATTTCTAACTCATGCATACCATTTTGACATTTTATCATTGGATTTATTCACCAGTAAATTCATAGATCCGATCTAGATATATAAAATCCGAAAAGGACAATACAGATACTAAGTCATGACATAATACACAAAAGTTTTCATTCATGTAACTGTCTGTACACCAAGATTTCATTCATGATTCTTTTAGATTTGCTGGAAGAAGTGTTGAAACCCAAAACTAAATAAATAAATAATACTCATACTATATACAAAAGAAAAAAAAATGATATAGAGATAAGTATCCACAAAATTCTTATCATGAACAAAGCTTGGGTAAGGATCTGGCACTAGTCCGGCTTGATATTCTTGGCTTTATTATTTTTGTCATCTGATATTGCATTTTCCTGCAAACTTTCTCCAATTCCATCACTCTCCATTGCATTCCTTGTAAATGCGCCCTAAGCTGCTCATTGTCGGTCGAAAGTTCAAGCTTCCTGGCATATAGCACAATTTGATCACTGGCTTCAGTTGTACTTCCCTTGCTTCCAATTTCGTCAAATCTATGAGATGAGTTTTCATGGCATTTTAAATTGTTGGTTCCCTGGATTAAGCTCTTGAGTTTGTTTTGCTGAAATCTGAGAGTTTGAGCTGCATTTTTGGATGAAAATTTCTTGTTCTGAGAAAGGTGTATGCAAGCTTCAGCTGAGAGCTTCTCATAGTTCAATGCACAACATATCTTCACCTTTTCCTCTGCAGATAATCCAGCATGCACCTACAGAGGGAAAAAAAATAATAATAAAAATAATAATGATGATGATTAGTCTTAACAACAACACAGTATTTAAAGGAAATAAACTGGCTTTTCAATTTTCCAAATGAAATGGTTAAGATCATTTATGCAAGTAATATATAAAAACAATGGAGGGGAAAGACATTCTTTAATAATAATACAAATGCAATGATATTGAATCAAATTTGAGGGGCATAAGCTGTGGACTACCTCAAGATAAATGTCTATGGCATGATAGATTTCATCATAGCAGTCCCGAGCGGAGTCTGGCAAGGCTATGGCTAAGGCTAAGAACTTTGAAGGTTTTAAACAAGGATCTGGAGCCACCTCTGCTATATACAAATCCATCAACCTGGCAACTTTCTTCAATTGCATTGAGGTTACTTGACAGTTTCCTCCATGCAGTAATGCTTTCAGGAATCTTAAAACAATATTCACGTCATACAAGCAAGTCATTCCATATGGAGATGGAATAAGCAGATTGTCTAGTGTTGCTTGATCCAGCTGAGAACCTATGATATTTTCCAACTTGTTCCTGCTACATTTGCTTATATTCAAAGTCAAAGCAACTCGAAAAATCCCAAAAAGATTTTTGCATGAAAATGAATTCCAGTCAAGAATATGAAGCATATCAATGATAGTTTCAACAACTTTTCGCTTCTCATCAGATGTGGATGTATAGAACTTTGATTTCTGATAATAAAATAGAAATCTACCAATGATGGCATGATCAAACTTCTGTGAGACCATCGATTTTATTGCCATTTTAACCAAATCCGTGCTCAGAACCAAAAGATCCTCAAACCACCAGTTTCCTCTACAGAAACTATTCTTCAAGCTCTCAGTACTTATAGTGTCACATGAAAACCGAATGCCAGAGCTATCTGGCGAAGAAGTAGATAAACATGGACTTGACTCGCTAGACAAAACAATCTTTCCAGTTAAGGAATCCACACATTTTTCAAAAATAGCTAAACAATTTGCCAAGGGATGTAAAGCTTGGCACTGCCTTATAGTGATTAATAGCTCAGACCATGTCCAGTCATTGATCTCTTGAAGTGATTTCTCAGTCTGTTCAATTAAGTTTTGCGTTCCAGAAACTGAATTGTCCATTTCCATGAACTGTGCAGCACAATAAAGAAGTGAAATATTGTAAGGACTTATATCAATTCTGCCATTATTGTAGCAGAACCTGGACATGAGCTCAAAACTTTCAGCCCCTCCTGGAAAATCATTAAATATTACTTTGAAATTTCTCGCTGAACCAGTTGATTTAGTAAATAATTTGCTTAATCTGCCTGAATATGAAGAAATAAGCTTCTGCAAATATCAATAGAAAACCAAGTTAACACATTAGATGAATTAATAGAACTCAAGAATCTAGAACTAATTAATACCAAACAATAGGAACCAGTGAAAAAACTACATGGAAGAAATAACAAAGTAATAAAATTTACAATGAGCCTCAAACATTTATAACCACAAAGAAAGTTAGCTGGGAAACGCAACTAACTACAGTTTAATTCAAGAATTGGTAACTAATTGGTGAGTTAGTAAAGGATTGTAAAAAAGACTTATCACTGCCATCATGCAACCTTTGATCTTCTAAAAACGATAAAAAAAGAATGAACTCATTGAATTTAGTAAGAAACAAAAAGAAAGATTAAAAGGGCATCTACAGCTGAAAGCCTGAAACCTGCAAGAAAAAAAGCCGTGAAGTCGTTATAGACAATAAACTGTGGATGGACAATAAAAAGAAAAGATGTCCCCTAAAAAACCCAGACAAAGAAGTGTACTAATAAACAGTAATTAATGTTCTGAAAGCAACTCAAATTCTTTATTTTCTTCTTTTTTTCTTTTTCTCTTTTTCTCAAAAGTTGTGAATAAAAATAAATGAAGGTATGAACATGTAATCCCCCCATGAATGAGAGAAGAAACAGAAAAAGAAAGGCCTACACAATGATAATGGTGATAACTAGTAGCCAAAATAGAAGCAAAGATAGAACATAGAAGCTATTAGAACTATGCCCCACAAAACTGCAGTACCGTTGTGAATTTAATAAGCAATTGTACAACCACAGAAACCAGAAATGTTAAGCAGCAAGGGTCATGAAATTACTCAAATTCCACATTTTAACAAAGACAATAATGCATATCTGAATATGCATTGTGACCTAAACTAAACACTAATGAAGCGAAAGAAAAACTAGATTAGCACAAATTTGAACCAATTAGACAAAATAAACGTACTTAAAGTAAAGGGATATGTCCAATTAAACAGATGAAATCAAAGGAAAAAAATTAACATAAGCTAAAACATCAATTTGTAAACGTCTTAGAGGAAAGGTAAAAGGAAATAAAAAGGTAGAAGACAACACTGTTATATTTACCTTCTCCACCATGAAAGTTTCTTCTCCATTGACATCCACTTCTAGATCACAGCAAAAGGCCATGACACAAATAAACAAACTGAAAACCCACCTCAAATCTAGAGTCTTTTTCTCTTCTCTTTCCTTGAAGAGCCTGAATTTAAGAAAAAATAAAAATTAAAAAACTAAGAAAGAAGAAAAAATGTAGGGAAGCCAAAGAGGATGGAGAGAAGGGCATAAGAGGCCATATTCCAATAAGGAAAAAACGACAAGTAGAAAGAAGAAAGGAAGTGACTTTGGTTCTGTAAAAATGGGTGGTAGTCACTTGGTGCAGAAGCAAGCAATGTAAGTGTGAATTGGGAGAGAGAAATAGCTTACAATACTGAGAAAGAAATTGCGCAAGAAGCAACCAGCTGCACAAGGACAGAGTAGAGAAATATTTATTTATCAACAGCAGGGTCATGTCAAGTCCTTGCACAGATATATATCAAAAAAATAGTTTTCCCGCAATAGATTTGATTAAAAATCAAGAATGTATTTAATTGTTTAATAAATAAAAATAAAATAATTGAATATATATTATTATGAAACTGAATTCATCTATAAATAACATAATATATCCTATTTATCTAAAAAAAATTTTAAACAATCAATAATAAAAACAAAGGAGTTAATAATATATTCGACCGAAAGTTTTTCTAAACTCAAACTTAGAACTGAAGCAGTTAAGTTTTCGAGGCTTTGCTTCTCCCCGTTATGAAAAATTTTACTATTTCTACCAAGTACATTAAATCTACTAATCTTTTAAAAATTAACTTCAATTAGCTATCAAATTCAAATTGATTTTTTTTTTCATAGTTGGATAATGATTCATAATTTAAGGCTATGTTTGGTTTAACGGTAACTGTCAACGGATAATAATAATGCTTAGTTGTCAATAGTTAACTGCAACAGCTAATGTATTTGAAAAAAATATTTTTCAAAAAAATTTTATATTTTTAAATTTTTTGAATTTTAGATATTAGTAAATAAATTGATATTTTTTAAATAAACATATTTAAAAAAAACAATTTATAAAAAATTAAAAAAATTAATTAATTAAATAAAAAATTTTAAAACATCCAGCCATCTCAAACACCTCTGATACTTAATTGATTTCAAAGTGTTAGCTAACTCATCAATTAAAAATTAATAATAATTTATAAAGTAACTATTAATAATTATATTATACTATTGATGTATATCTTAAGTTATTATTTATAATGTATATCATATATAATAAAAATATGTCAAATTTCATAAAAAAAATTCTGAATTTTTACTTTTTTATTAAAATAATCGTATTTTTTATTTTTTAACTTTTAAATATACATATTTTCAATTTTATATCAAATGTAGCGTTAAGAGAAATTTAATTTGATTTTACAGTAATATGATAATCCGAACATTTTTTTTAATTTGGCACCACTGACATGTATTAATATATATATATATATGTGTTATTTATTTTGTAAAATTAATATGATTGTTTTTTTAAAATAGCGTGACAGTAGTTAAAAAATTATATATATTTATACAGAACTATATATCAAAGGCTTTAAGTTTATATGGATATAAATGTATTTGTTTAAAACTAGTCGTATATAGGCTAGATTTACACAGACATAACTAAATCAATACAGACATAAATTCAGTATGGAAGTTGTCTATATAACTGGATTAAAAAAATAGGTTCGGAGTGTCACGTTACTACTAAACCAAAATAAATTCTTTTCAATACTATATTTGATATGAAATTAAAAGTATATATATTTAATTATTAAAAAATACAGATTTTGATAGAAATATGAAAGTTTAAGGTTTTTTTATGCAAATTGCCCTAAAATTAATTAACTAAACATTAAATTGTAATAAACAATTATAATTTTTAGCCAATAAAAAATTATCATAAATTGATATATAAATAAAAAATATTTTTTATATTAAACATTTTAAAACTAGTTTTTTATATGAAAAAGGATAATTTTAGTTTTTCATTGAAAAATAACTTTTTATACAAATTATAAAAGCTAACGGTTTGATTAGTTGCACTGCTAAAAATTGAATTAACTAAACACTTCATTCAGCATTTAGTATTAGTAAAAGCTGAACTACACAAACACTGAGGGGGTGATTGGTTGAGAGGTAGGAATGAAAACGACAAAAAAAATATAATTGATTTTATCATGTTATTTTATTTATTTTTATTTTATTGAAAAATTAAAATGAGAATGAAATTTTATTTGCATATATTTAGTTAAATTGTTATATTTATATAAAATATTAATTTATAAATCAATAATAAAATAATATTTTTTTATAAAATAAAATATAAAGAGATTCTATAATTAAATATATATTTTATATTTATTTAAGATAATTATATTTTTAATTTTGTCATTATTAAAAATTAAATTAATATTATTAGAATTACATATTTTTCATAATATCTTATAACCTTAATTAAGATTAGTATATTGAAATATTTAAAAATAACTATAATTTATATTTATTTATAATAAAATATATTAAATATAAATGTACATTAAGTAGAAGGTGCATAATAATTATGATATTCCATATTTTAACTATTTTGACTTGATTTATATGAGAATGAAATATTCATTTCTAAAAGAAAATGAATGATTTCCATGGATAGAAAAATTTCATTCCTGTTATATTTTTTTTTTCTAACCAAACATTAACAATGGATATCATCTATTCATATTCTCATTTCTACTCTTTTTTTATTTATTTATGAACCAAACACCCCCTAAGTTGAAGTGATAATCTAAAAATCATTGGTTAAAAATGTCAAGTCTAATTTTCAATACCAAATTATGCTTTTAATTAACTTATTTTATCTATTTTATACAATTATGAATTAATTTATATAATTTAATTTTTTTGGTACATTATATAATTTAATTTAATTAATTACACCATATCATGTATCTAAATTCAATTAAAAAATTATTTTATTTACAAAATATTTTTGTTGGTACATTACAAATGACTTTTTTAATTGAATTCCTTTATATATATTTAATTTTTTTTTAGTGTTTAGAGTTAATCCAACTAATATACATAATATCAGATATAACTTAAAAAAAATATATTTTTTAAAAATATTTAAAATAACTATGTAATTATAGTGAAAATTTATAATTAAATTAGAAGAATTTGATATCGATTCGTAGTAAAGCGTTGGAAAAAATCCCAATAAAGTAGTCCCACTGAGATAAGACAACCGATCATGTTTGGTGATGGATATTCCCCCATTTTTGTCTTAATTAATGAGTTCCGTATTTGGAAGGGTTTATTGCAATATAATAGCAATCGGTAGCAATTGCATGCCAAGCCAAGGGAATACAACACATTGATTCACGTCATATTATTATTAATTATTATTATTATTTTAAAGCTGAAAAATGCTTTACTCAACTTTCATTCAGATCGAATTGAATTCGAACCGGGTAACTTATAAAATTATTAAAATTTTCGATCAACTAGATTACAAGTAATTTTTAAATTTGAAATGCTTATATTACAAAAATCTACTCGAGGTCACGTGAGTCACCGCATATGCGTAACAGTGCCGTTATGCCTGCCTCCCTTTGGTCTCATCCGACTTCCGTGCTTTAGAAGGAAACGAAGGGATCATACCAAAACGGGTTTCACGTGATTCCCATTACTTTAGATGACGTTTTTATCCATCGTCTTTTTTGGCTGGGTGACGAGTGGAGACAGCCGACGGGAGGGCACAAGCGTCCAAATAAACTTTTAAGGCTTGAGTGGCATTTTTGATATTTTATTGGATCTTTTGGACGTTTAAGTCAATAAAGTGACTGTTGCTTTGGTCCCTCGCATCAAAAATAACTTATTATGATATCTTGCGTCTGAAATGATTATCCAATCATCTATGTGGAACTCCCAAGCAAAAACTGATCCGATGTCGTTTTATTTGGACATCCTAATGCCACCTTTTATTTTTTATTTTTAATTAAGGCAATACTAATTAATTTTATTTTACGCTAAAAAAAGAAGTCAGGTGAAGGAAGAAACATATATAAATACATTAAATTTGTGAAAATCATGGGTCCACAAAAATCTATATCATTTTCAAATTAAATTATTCAATTTAATAATATTCTTTTTGTCATTTTCATTTTTGCTACCAAGCTAAAATTTTGCAATCGAATTCCTAATGAGGTCTTCTTTTAGATTTTCTGATTTGATTATTTTTAATAATCCTAAATTATTAAGGAATTTTTCATGTCTATATTGAATTTACATAAATCAATTAAATTATGTTATAAAATATAAAATAAAGTAATAATTATTTTGCAAACATATGATACGAGTATCAACTCGTCTATTCTAAAATAAGTACTTTTTTTTTATCATATATTCTGAATTATCTTGTAAATTTAATATTTTCAATATGAAATTCATGAAAAAAAATTAAAAGTGATCCGAATAATAGTTGAGTAGATAGAAACTAATGGGCCAATATGCTTCTCCTAGGATTCTAAAAGAAGAATTTTACTGAAGTACCAAAAATCGGACTATATTTTCACCTGTGCGCAAAAAAAATTTCAATTTTATAGAAAATAATTTTTTAAAATTACAGCATTATATAAATTTTAAAATTACCCTAAAATATAGCCATATAGCATAATTTCGATATATCTTAAACATATTTTGATTCAATTTTTACGAATAAACAATAAAAAAAAATCAGATCAATAATAATTGATTATTAAAGAAGAATAATAATAATAATAGAATTCAATCAAAATGCAAAACATTACAAATTTTCAAAGAAAAGGTTTGATATACCTATTTAGAATACTTTGGATATATTTTGAGGGTACCTTGAATATACGTTTGAGAATACCTTGGAGATACTTTGAGAATATATTGAAGATTTTAATTTTATCGAAAATAATTTTCTAAAATTATAACAGTACATAAATATCAAAATTACCCCAAAATGTGGTCATACAATATATATTTGGCAAAATTTTGATATATCTTAAACATATTTTGATTCAATTTTCACGAATAAATAATAAAAAATTAGAACAAGAATAATTGATATTAAAAAAGAAGAATAATAATAAAATTCAATAAAAATTCAAAATATTACAAATTCTCAAACAAACAGTTTAATATACCTTTTTAGAATATTTTGGATATATCTTGATAGTACCTTGAATATACGTTTGAGAATTCTATGAGAATACTTTGGAGATATTTTGAAGATATCTTGATTCAATCACACATAAAATCCAAAAAAAAAATGATTTAAAACATCACAAATTCTTAAACAAACAGTTTGGTATATCTTTCGGAATACATTGGATATATCTTAGGAGTTTATTGGGTATACCTTTTGGAATTTTATGAGAATACCTCCAAAATACCTTAGGAATTCTCAAGTAATTTCCTGTGAATACCTTTGGTATACTTGGAGATATATTAGATATATCTTGAAGATATTTTGAAAATACCTTAATTCAATCACACATAAAAGTACAAAATTCAATGCATGGAATAAACTCAAAAGTCAATTCATTAGCTATCTTCAAAAAAATTCAAAGCATGGAATAAAATCAAAAGCCAAAATCTGACGTGAAAAATCTTTAATATCAATTAAGAGAGAGTGCTAGAGGAGAAACTTGTTTCTTGGTGGAAAAATTATATCTGATTTCAAATAAGACGAAGAAAATAATGATGGCTCTTAGAGAAGATGAAGATTTGCAATGATGGCTCTCGGAGAAGAGGAAAATCAGTGATGGTAGCTCTTGAAGAAAATGAATATTTGCTATGGTGGCTCTCGGAGAAAACGAATATCTGTAATGGTGGCTTTCGTAGAAGACAAAAAAGATGAAAAATTCGGTACAAATGAAAACCATTTTGATAAAAATAAAAAGAGTAAAAACAAAAGATAATTTTGCAAATAAAATGTAAAAGTAGGTGGTTGGCAAATTTTCCTATTGCAAAATCCCATACATTGAAATTAAATAATGTGATTAGTATATATTTATTACAATATTTAACAATTGCCATATTGAAGTTGAATATGATTAATATATACTCCACTCCGTTCTCTTGTAGTGATGGAAAAGTTTCTTTCTATTTTTATTTTTTTTACTTAAAAACATAAAATACAAACAAAATCGGTTGAGTTAGATATTTCGTTTTTATTAATTTAAAATTAAGTGTTTAAAAAATAAAAAATATGAAATCAGTAAAAAGTGATTTTATTTATTTTTAATATGCTCATTTAACCCATGAAATCTTTTATATTTAAAAGCTTACCAAAGTTAGAAATGTGTAAAATGCAAACATAAGAATTCTAACACAAGCAGAACAAAAACTCAATAATAATAATAATAATAATAATCAACAATCATAGCGTTTACATACATTACATTTCCGAATTCAAAATATTATTAAATAAAAAAAGAGAAATGATACAATATTGTTCAACAATCCTCAAAAGAATTAAACAAAGCAAAAATATTTGCAACCACTTAAATCATGGAATTTATAGAAATGCTCATAATTAATCCTTGTAGTTGAATAATTCGCATATATACGGTATAGAGTCAAAGTTGGGAGAAAACTCTCTCTCTTGTTTAACACTTAATTCCAAAATTTTCGGAAAAATTACTAAATTACATTTTTATTTTATTAAAATTATATTCGATCGATTTCAATTGTCATTTTAAATTTTTGATAATATATCAATTGTCATATCAAAGTGCTGGTGAAACATCTAAAAATTGATTGGAATTAATTTGAGTGAACTGAAAATATAATTCAATAACTTTTTTAAGACAAAAAAAAATTTTATAATTTTATTATAATAGCCATCATGTATTGATGAAATTAACCTTACACTTTCTTCAAAAACCAACTATGTTTCTTTTTTGACATGACCTATCACAGCGGGAAGCATCAAAATCAAGACTTTGCATAGCTCTCAAACAGAGTTTACCATTAGAACAAAGCCCTTCATCCACAAGTTTGCCCATCTTTTATTCCGAAATCTTAATAGCTGTACATGTCGATCGGCATGAAGATGACTGTTCATATATAAAGGAACGAAGTTAATGGGGACCTAGCTAGCTATTTGTTTCCCAATACTCCAGAGTCCAGCTCCTTCCATTGTTTTTCATTTTAATTAAGGTTCCTAAGAATTGCATCTGTCTTTTATAATTAAAACGATATCTAATCATTAGCTGACATTATCAATAAATTTTGATTCAGAAAGTAATTAATTATTAATTATAAGTTCCTCTATACTATTTGACTGCAAGCTAAAATGTAAATGTGCATGTATACAAGCAACAGCGGAGCAAAAATCTTAAGTCAGGAATTGAAAAGAGTCAGATCCTAGGACAGGTTGTGTATAATATTAATAGATTTCAAATATTTTTAAGAGGAATAAATATTAAAAAATGATATAAATTTATATATTATTATGTACATATTTAAAAAAAAAAAATGAAGAGATACAATTATCTATCATTAAATGAATGCTACTCTACATGTCTTTGTATACAAAAGGCACAGCCAAAATAAGACATTCAAAGGATTGTGACTCAAGGTTATTCCACATATAGAAAATACTTATTATTTAAAGAGCAAGTTGATGTTGAAGGACAATATAACAGTTAATGTTGATTAAGGCTGAAGTTAACTTTCAGAAACATGCATAAACAAAAAAGGGGAAAAAAAGGATAGAGGAATTTGTCTCATGCTAAAGGACCCAATAAGTACATTCATCTCTCTTTGCCTTGTATGTATAACTAGGAATGATAAAATGATGAGGAGAAAAAAGAAAAATTATTTTTAAAAATTTTTATCGCTTCAATCATCATTTAGAAAGTAAATATTAAAAAGTGTTGGAAAATTGAAAGCATCGTTGGCATTCATCTGCATATGTATAATAGTTAATTAGCTGCTAAAGCCCCAATTCAAAGGTAGCACTATGAAGTCTTTCTCAAAATTCTGCCAATTTGCTCTTTTGCAGCCTTATGACAGAGAGCAGAAAGAACCCAACAAAAAAAAACTATTTTTATTCTGTCATTAAATAGCTCTTCATCTTCATTTACTAAGACCACCACCACCACTACTGAAGCAAGCCCAAAAAAAAAAAAATGCTAACCCATTTCATTTTAGGCCCCAATTAAGGCAATTATGTAACATTTCTAGCTATTTAAGTTAATTAATCCTGGAAGCCATGATCAACGTCGCCTGAGACCCAAGCTGTAGCAAATACTGAATTGTGACCTTTCCATGTTAACACTAACATTTCTTCTTCTGTTTTCATCCCCCATCCACTAGCTTGTTCATCTAGCAAACACTTGACTTCTTTCACAGTATCTTCACAGAATTGAACGCTATTAAAACCAGCATTTCTCATTCTTTGAGCTAGTTTTGTTCCTGATTCTAATCTCTCTATCCTTCCAGCACCTTCAAAACTTATAATGTTCTCAATTTTGTGCCCAATATCCGATTCGTATTCGATCCTTTGGCAGTTATCTTTAGGCAGGAAAGTTTCCAGAGCATCAAATGGTATCCACAAATAATTGAAACATGTAGTAATTCTTGATGTTAGACTCGGTGCGCTTAAATCTGAATCCTCCTCTACGATTACTACAATACAAGGATTAAGTCCTTTGATTGTTTGAAGGAAAGCATCTCGCAAAGATGGTGAATCTTGAAGCACTCCTCCTCTAATTCCCTTTTGTTCATCAGATAAATATCGCAGCCAATTTTGGCAGTTTATCACTAAGGCCTCGTCGTCTCGAAGATTAAGCACAGAAGGAGTTAAGAGATTCGATAGAGATTCAAAACTAAAGCCAGATGATTCTTTGCATAAAATTTCATCGGCACTTGATTGAGAAGATGATGAAGAAGGATCATCAATGACCTTGAATTCAAATGGGACGTCTCTAAATTTAGCAAAATTGGCTAAACGGAGGCCAACTTCTTCAGTTGATACATTAAGCAAAGGGGGCACTGGTGGCCTAAAAGGGGGCACAGTGATTCTAAAAGAAGGTGGCCCGTCTGGTCTTTTAGCCAAAGCATCAATAAGAGTAGGCCACTGCATACAGTGAGTGATGCTGAAATCTAAAATATGAACTTTTGGGTATCCTTCAATTGCCTTAAAAATGGCACTGTTCGATGCACAGAATCCAAATCTATGCCAAGGGATAAGATCAACATACCCAGCAAGTTGAGTGACACTCATTTGCCTCCTTTGAAATGTGCTGTTGCCATCAAAATTCATCCCTGTAGGGCATACTTTGGATGCCCTAGAAATAAGTGCCCTTAAGAACCAAGAAGTGAGCCTTTGATTAGGGTCACCCACAGGAGAAGCAACATTATTAAGAACCCACATCACCTGCTGAGCCAAAGTGCCATCGTTGCTCTCTAGGGCACTGGCACAGTGAAGAAGAAGCTTCTCTATGCATGCTCCATCAAGACTACCAAGACACCCGTTAAGGGCACCAGAGAGAGAATTTTGAGGGCCGTTGAAAATTTCAGAGTTCTGAAGGGTAATTGATGTTGCTGTGTTTGCTTTTAGTTCAGTTTTCATGGCTGTATATGATCAATAACTTTAAAAAAAAAAAAAAAAGCAATCAGGGTTTAACGTGCATGGAATTAGGTCTCTGAAACCTTACTAACAAAGAAAGTTGGATTGATATTGGTAGGTGGGATTGAAGAGCTAAGGTTTTATCTTATATATTCAAAAAATATGAGGTCTGGGTTTTGAATGCATAGCTTTTGTTTTTAATTAAAAAGTGTTTGTACATGTAGAGAGAGAGAGAGAGGAAATGGTTTTTGATAGAGAGCTATTAGGTTATCTATAAATTGAGGCATACATGTGTTTATATATTAGGAGAATTCAGCGTAATTCTTGAATAATGTTATATAACAAAAAGTTCTTAAATAAATTCAATCTATCATATAATATAATATTATATATATATATATTATTTTATTTATATAATATATGAATATAATAATTAATAAATATGTATATATTAGTCAATAAATGAGATAATATACTTTAACCTATTTATTAAATTTTTTTGTAATTGAAAGAGTAAGGCCTAAATACAAACTTAAACGGTCATCTGAATTTACACTAAAATGACAACAGTAGTATCAGATTATCAGACAATCGTTATCTTTTTTATTTATAGTTAAGAGTTAATTTTGTACCTCTTTTTTCTTTTCCTCTTCTAAAACGCTGATTTAATCAATTATATGATGCCATCAATAGTCATATATACCAACAAGCAACAACATAGAGCAGCATATAGTCACTGTCACGGCTAGAGTTGAGCATGGATCAAGAAACTGTTGCACCGATATTTTTTATTATACAATCTATAAGTAATTTTTTTTAAAAAAAATTTATCCACTTAATCGGATTCTAGTAAATATTGTGTGATATTTATTCATTTAATTCAATTTTCCTATATATATATATATATTGTTGAATTTATACAGGAAATAAGTTCTTATACATTCGTGACCACCAACATTTAATTTTATTTTGTACTTATAGCAATTAGCAAACAAATAATAGCAAATACATTTTTTTTAGTCCAAATCGGTTTTTTTCCCCGAACATTTTCCCATAAGTGTATGTTCACAAGAAAGTTAATATAAATGTATAATAAGTTATATTTAATGAAAATTTTTTATCTTAAAACAATAAATGAAGAGTAACTCAATTATATATATATATAGTTATAACCAATAAACTTTGAGTATAGTTTTAGAATTATTAAATTATCAACTTTTAATTTCAATCATTGATAATTAATAATGAGATTAAAAGTTTATAATCTAATAATTCTAGATTACTTAGTGTAAATTACACAAAATACATCGTATAAATGCTCATAAACTTTAATTTTGTGGTACTGATTTAGTAATTAGAAGATTCGAAATATTTAGTTGGACTCTTTGTTTTGGAAATTGATATAGCATTAAGCTCATTTGTCATATAGCTAGCTAGTTACTGGTTCTCAATCTATTTTCTCTATACAAGCCATGCATATTAGTATTGTGACTCGAAATAGGTTAAAGAAGTTGCCTCAGCCGGCCACACTTTTGTCCAATTTGTACCCATGGAGTGACAATTAAGACAAAATTTGGCAATAATTTTGCTTAAATTAACCATACTGAGTTCTGTGATTGATGGGTACTCTTCATTACCATCCACCATTTTTATATTTGTATGAGATCAACTTGGTTGCTTGTGCCATATAACTCCATCACTATAGACAAATTAGACTTCTTTCTCTTAAGGACAAATACACTTATTTTCACTAAGTTGTACGTGTCATCCATAAATACCATCAAAATATTTGTGTAAATTTCTTTCTAGTTTTGTTTTTTCTGCCGAAAATTTTCCCTCCCCATCTATCATTTTGGCCAATAGAAGACCACTTTATAGCCAGGTATATCTATCACATATGCTCTTTATGCAAGTTACACTCTTTATTTTAAAAGAGATATTCCATAAAAAATATTTTTAATAGAATTTTCATCTTTAAAATTTAGAATAGAAAGTATTTTTGGCTTTCTATATCTAGAAGTTAAATTTTACTCTCTATTCAAATTATAATTAATATATTTCTATTTTTTATTCATATTTTATTTTTTTATCTGTATATTTCTCTAAAAATATTTTTCTTTTTCCTCATAATAAAATTTTTTTACTTTGCTTTTAATAAATATTAATTTATATGGAATAAAGTAAAATATAAAGAGTTTATTGAAGTTGAAAAAAATTAAAATATAAAGAGTCTATTGGAGTTGAAAAAAAATTTACTCTCTATATTTAATAATATTATAAGATGATCTTTATTATATTAAAGATGCTCTTTATTATTAACTAGCTTGCATGGGATAGTAGTACATGCAATAGGTCGAACTCTAGGGATAAAAAATAATTTTCTCTTTGTCATTTCATCACAATTTATTTTTTTTATTTATAAATTAAGTCAACCACATTATATATTGTTGATGCATAAATTAAATACTAGCTAGTTTACACACTTGAAGGGTGAAATAAGATGGAATATATCATACAACAACTAGAGGTCTTGAATTTAGTTCTAAATACGAAGTTAGCTAGAGGTATTGAATTTATTTCTAAATACGAAATATATTTAAAATTTAAGAGAAAATATATTGCTCTATTTATAAGTTTATCCGATATAAATTCAAATTAATTTGCGGTTCAGCAGAATCATAAATAATGATTAATAGCTTGTGAAACAATACAAAAAGAAAAAGAACAGAAACTACATGTTATAAATGTGATTTGAAGCATCAACAGTCATGGTAACTATTCAGTAGCATTATCTGTTACCGCAAAGCTGGAAGCTTTGCTATATATAAAGACATGTCTCTGTCACTTTGCAAGGCAATCCAATGGAAATCCTGTGATCTGGATTGTACATTCCTTTTATATTGGTAAAAAATTATTTTTATTTATTTATTTTTTTCACTATGTTGGTGCTAATAGTCCTATCTTCATGATTCACAGTAATGGCACCGATTCTACTTCTACATATCCACAAACATTTTCAGCAATTCACTATTGACATTTTAATAAGAGCAGATAGATATTTGTGCATGCAACTTTATATGAAACATCAATTGGACTAGTATGTGTTATGAAATAGTCGTAGTAAATATGAAAAGTCATGGATTCAATATCTAATATCTACAATATTATGTAAAAAAAAAAAATCATTAGTTAATTAAAGGCAAAATTAACAGACTATAGCGACATTTTTTTATTATAAAAAATCTGACTAGATATTTAAATTCGAAATAATGTATAACTCTAATTATTAAATCAATTCTATTCGACTAAAACTTATTAGTAAAGTGACTTTTTTTTATTAGATTATGACCGGAATTCTTGAAGGTAGCTCTAGCAGTACCATATATTAAAATTAAGTTTATTGGTCAAAACGTAATACTTTCAATGTATTTATTAAGGAGATGTTTTTAATTGGTGTTGGATATTTAAAAAATAAATTTTGAATTTTTTTGATTTAATTGATTAATTTTTTATAAATTTTTTTTTCTTTTGGGAAAATCATCTATTTTTTTTTTTCAAAAACAGTTTTTATATGATGCGAACAACTCTCGTAAGATATTCTATTTCTAATTAACCTAAGAGAGGGTAAAAAGATTGAGAACTATATATTCTTCTTCTAATCTATGACAATCTATATAATAAACCTTTAAATTGGTTAAAGAAATTAAAAAAGAAAAAGTAAAGCAATAAATTCAAAAGGGTCGCTATCATGGGGTTAGAGTTCATTGACCATTAAATTAGCCATAATTCGTTCTCTCCTATATGCTTAAATTTTTTCTCCTTTAAGAGGTTGCTGAGCCATTTTTGTCAAACCCTAAGTACACTTGCTTGAACAACATGCCGTATATTTATTTGAAGATATTATTCAACTTATTTTTTAAAAAATTTTTTTTTGGAGTTTTGAATACTATTTATCGAAATAAAAAGATAAAAAATTAAATTTTTTTTTATGCACGACCATAATCCTAAGTACCTCTATAATAGTACAATAACCTAGTCAAATGATTAATTAATTTAAGAACCCTAATTGCATAAAATATTTGCAGAGAATAAAGGAGCATGTTCTTAATCAATTTGTCATAAAAAAAATTCAGATGAAAAGGAAAGACAGAAAGAACAATAGCCGGCAGAAACCATTTCTCTTTGGTTCTTTTCCTATAAGGTGGTGGAGTTATATATGAGCAAATATCCTTTTTTTTTCTGGCAACCGAAGTGTTTTTAGTTTATATATTAAGAGGTTGAGATTAATCATATTTGTACTGGATAAAACTTGAAATAACAACAAGGCACTTCCACAAGAATTTTAAAATATCTACACATAGGTTTGAACTCAAAACATCTAGTTAAGTGAAATAGTTTCATATCTACTCGTTCCTACCCTCTTGGGTATATGAACAAATACTTTACTACTTGGAGTACCTGCCCAACCTGAATTGAACCTTTTAGGGAGGCTGTTAGCTTGATTTTAACAAAACATAGTAATTTTCACCCAAAACTTGCCTCCAAAATCATAATTATTGTAATCCTTTTGTCCTTACTATGGAATTCTCCAACATTCAATAATAGATTACAAAGATTAATTATTTCCAAGTCAAAGCCACACACAACATATATATATATATATATATATATATATATATATATATATGAAGGTTACTTCCTCATTTAGTTCTAGCAATCTCCTGAAGTGTTTATATTTTTCTTTTTGCCATTCTGCTGAGATGTTCTTGGAATTGAAAAATTATGAGATTTCAATTCATTTTTATTCCATGAAATCAGTTTTCAGCTCCAAGATCAAATATTGCAGAAAATTGTTCTAACTCAAGGATCTTTCACTTTCAACAAATTCTCCATGAAAACATGTTCATGGGCGTTTGAAAATTGTTTTTAGGTATCTAAAAACATATTCATAATTTTTATAATATGCTTTTCTCAAATATGTTTGTATGAAAAAATATTTATTTACTAGTTTCTTTCCAAAATAAGATTTCAAAACTATAAAAAAAAAAAAAAGTAAAAAGCATTTTTTCTAAATACAATGCCAAATAGAGCCTTAGTGCTTCCGTGATATTACTTATTTATTTGTTTATTTTGTGGTGTTGTTTGTATTTTGATGTATCTTGTTCATTTTTTCAGGATCTTTGATGTATTTTTCTTTTTTTTTATTTGTTAATTATTTTATATTGTTCATATCATGCTCCTTATTATTTTAATTTTTTCATTTTTAAATAAAATTATGTATTTTATCCTTTGAACTATATGTGTAACACCCTTTATCCTTCCGTATACCAAACTAATAATTTGTGTTACGGTTTACAAAACCAAATATCAAAACATTTGTAAATAATATAAAATACTATAACATTTTTATTTTAAGTAGAATAAAATATAAAACAATAATATATAGTTCTAAACCCGCTCTCTGTCTATATTTTCTTATATGTGAGTATTTAAATTTTTTTTTTTTTACAACACTAATACCATAATAATAAAATACAAAAGAAAAGCCAACCCGCTCGGAATGGCTACCGCTACTGCTTGGCTCCATATTGTGGGGTCCACTATCAGCGACTTTAAATCTACAATGCTTGTCGCTTTATCTTCACTTTAAACCTGCGCGAGAGAAAAACAAACTCCCACGCTGAGTTATACAACTCAATGGTACTGTAATTTATAATAGCAGTCATTTATAGAAAATATCAAATATAAAATTTTTCATCAATATCATAAATTCATAAAAATCTATTGTCATGCTCATATACTAAATCATCATAGACTAATCACAAGGAAACGAGGGATACATATCATTTCATGATCCCAGGAAACCCACCGAATCAGAAAAATAATGTGAATAAATTTTATCATACTGTCCCAGGAAACCCACCGGACCGAATATATGTATCATACGACCACAGGAAACCCACCTAGCCGTAAAGTATAATACATGGCCACAGGAAACCCACCAGGCCAATAACCCTATTGACATGTCAATAACTCCCTATACTGTCGTCTATGCTAATATATGAGCTAAAATATCAAATTATTGTCAAATATGTATTTCCATAATATTTCAAACTATTTTATCATATAACTCATTTAAATAAAAACTTCATTAAAATCATATTTTAAACATTTAATGGCTAAAATTATAAATTACTGTACAGACCTCAACTTTCACGTGCCGATATCTGACAGCTCTTTTCCCCGATCTTCTTTTGGCGCCGGTCTCATAATTGCGCCTGAACAACAATAATTTCTGATTAACTACAAAGTCATTTTTAATATATTTTCTGTTGAAAATAAAACTCCCAACTACTTCCCGCTCTCTCATATCGATATTATATTTTCTCGTTACACTTGTTTGACGCATAATTCGAAATTTCGGTCAGCCAACACGCTTTCCGGTGTGACAAAAAATTTTCCAATATATTTTTTTTCTTTGTAAACATTTCATTTCTTTTTCTTATTTTTCATCCTACAAACTATTTTTCTCCTTTTACTTTCAATTTTTCCTTTTTCTCCAAAAATTTATTTATTATTTCTACTCAAAAATTCCTATTAATTCAATAAATGCTTTGAAATTCCAAATAAATTCCTATGATCTCTTTAGCCCATTTTCTTGTATTTTCCATCACCAATTTCACCAAAATAATATTCCATAATTTCCAATAAATTTTTCAATAATTAGGCCAAAAATTCACCAAAAAATATTTCATTCATTCCAAAAATTATCTTCCACTTCCAAACACTCCATTTAACTCCATTTTCATCATTTTATGGCACAAATCCTTCAAAATAAATTTTCAAAAATTTGGCCATAATTATGGGAAAT
>CATIWF010066114.1:0-55748 GCA_949630135.1 Balakata baccata
ATTATTTCTTTATGTTTACTTTAAGTCATCATGGCCATGATGCGAAGTTATTTTACAAGAACCAATTTTAATCTCTCATGCATTGTAATATTTCTCTATATAATTAGGAAGGGCCTCCTAATTATATGGTGGGGTATTACACCAATAGTATCGTAACCCTTCAATGGCACGCCATCTACCCTACTCTAGTCTTCGTATTGAGAAAAGGGCATTTAAGTTTTTAATCTGGTTTCTAATTCATATCATAGACCTTTTTTCAAAATTTTGCATGTGTATTATATAATGCCCTTTCTCATCGTAAAACATGTATTATAATCATATAACCATTTCCATGTTATACATATTTGAAATTATAACCTCAATGCATATTTGTACATATATCTCATAAATTATGTAACTCATATTTATACACATGGATCATAACTCAGACTACTCATTCATGTGCCATATCACATCATTTACGCTTGTTGAGGTTAGTTCTAGATACATTCACGTCAATCTCCTAAGCATATGGCTCATTCACCCACTTTTAGCTATAATGTATACCATCTAGTTTTTTTTTTTCCATTTCAAACAATATTAATGTATCCAAGTATTTATATATATACCTTTGTCATGCCAAAATCTCATGCCTTAAACCAATTATCAGGCATAAACATTTAAATAAAACCCATTTTATTATGTTCTAATGATTTCTATCCTTTTATATTTACCAAACTACCATACTAATATTTTTTGTACCAATTCCTACTTATAAAATTATAATTATCTCAATTGACCTATTTGACATACTAAGATATCAATACATAAAATATCTAAAATATTAATAAATTTTAAAATTATATATATAATAAAGTGGGACAGCCCACTAAAACATAAAAAAAAAAAGGACAGCCCACACAGCTTGTGTGACTGCCATGTTTCTCTTTTAATCCACAAAATATTCATTTGACACCCATTTATTATAATCTCGATTTTTTCTAGTCTAAATTTTTAGTGTCATTAAACTATAATTTCATTTAAAAATTATTCTAACAATAAGTCTCTAAGACAACAAAGAATGGGGTCAAAGCACAGAATCAGTATCCAAGATATCCTTGAGTACCTCAAGTATAAGGATACTTGCCCCATTGCTATGATGAGACTATCATTGATATTTGAATAGATAATCCATATGATCGTCTCGTAGCAGGTCATCCAATGCACTTGACTATTCTTAGCAAGCATCCACATGTTAACTTTGAACATCTCATGTTCATAGCTTATGAGATGTAACACCTTATACCTATGAATATCACTTATACTTATATCATATTATCATATATTGCATAGAATATAACATAGTCCTGTTTATAATGTGGGATAAATTTTTTTTTTTGAATCATATAATATTATCACTTTGCAACATTTGACAGCTCAGCTAAGCATCACATCCTGATTATAAACCTAATATATCACATATGTTAACAATTCAGACACTATATTCAATTATTTTAGTTAGAAAGGTTAAAGCCAAATACACATTTACACATCATTGCATATTTAGTAATTTATACATAAACAAATACACAACCCAAAATACAAATGTCATGTTCCTCTACATATGTGCAATGTAAGGAGAGAGATTGGTGAGGCTCGGCTGGTGACCTGTGATCCATGTCTTCTATATGACATGTACCTCCAAAATGAGCTAATTACTCTTCTTTGCCTGAAAGATAATGCAATTTGGTGAGTTGCAACTCAATGAGAATAATTATCAAAAGCTTTCTAAAGTACTAAGTCAGTCATAGTTACAAGTAGTAATTGTCATTCATACACATTTTGCATGTCATTCTATTTATCAATATCATAAGAATATAATTAATATTCAATCATGTAAACATTTCATTTGCTTATACTTATGCTTATGTCATTTTCTTATGTTGTGACAGGCTAAACAGACACTGTCCCGGGTTTCCATGTGAACATTTGCATTTGCTAGCTAGCTTGATCTTTTGTAACATTTGTACATTTGTTAGGCCATAGACCTTTTCTTTTGCTTTTGAACATTTGTTTGGGCCATAGGCCTCTTCTTTTGCTTTACAATGCCATTTAGCTAGTCACAACGCCTTTTAAATCCATATGCATATGCATTTTGCAACAATTATTACTTAACATTTGCATATTCAATAATCAATCACTTCATATAAGAAAAGCCTATAACATAACCATGTATTTAAGTCATTCATCGCCTTTTGATATCATATCCATACCATAACAATCTCGTAATTCATATGGCTGCCAGTCAAGTCACGTTGCACATAGCATATAATAATCACATTACACGTAACACGTACCAAAGAAATCGTTCGATAATTAAACTCACCTTTTCTTTTGCTAATAAGCCTCTATCTTACTGTCTTTCACTTCCTTGAGGCTCTTCAATATGCTGTGGACTTAATTGAATGTATACTTGGTCAATTGGTAGCTAAATAAACTTAAACAAATTGAAGTATGCATTTTAAGGCCCACTAACTATGGTTTGGTCTAAAGGCAGTGTGACCTTCATGTATTCATTAGCTTATAACTATTTCTATACTAGTCCAATTTGTATGATTCTTATTTCTAATTAAAGCTAACAAGGAGAGATACCACATATCGAAATTTCAGACCACTTGGACCATTGCGGAATATTGTATGCAATTTATAATCATGTTCTGTTCTCTGCCATGTTTTTGACCATAGGCAGTTTTGAGACACCAACTTTGATTCTTGATATCTTACAACGTATAAGTCATATTTCTATGAATTTATATGCACATAGATATATTAAAATGGAACATTTTTCATGTTGACAACTTTCATCCATTCTGCCTCTAAAGTCCTCATATGGTAGGGTAATTTGGACTGGTCAGAAACAAGGCTGGCATCCCGACCAGTCTAACTTTTGAAGGCTATAACTCACAGCACACATAACATATTGAGGTGAAATTTGTGCCAACCTTTAGCTAAGACATTTACCTATAACTTTCATGTTTTAATCAGTTACAGATTATGTTTATAAGGAGCTCAAAATTGGCAAACAACTGACTGGACCTGCCCAAGACAATAAGCAAGCAGATCAAATATGGAATAGGTATGACTCTCTTGCATATTAATCAATATCCGCTCATAATCTAGTCCTAAAATTTGTTATAAAACTAGATAACACATATATCTACAACTTTTATGTTTTGAGCTTCCTCAAATACCAAATATATCATAGAAAAACAGAATCAAAACAGAAAGTGATTCAGCTAGATTCCTTAATGGAACCAGTTCCAGTCCGATGCCTATATCTTTTTACAGACACAAAATCATGCAAAAATATTTATATACCCATGAACCTAAGACACAAGTCTACAACTTTCATGTTTTGTGTTTCTCAAAAATCAGTCTCTATCATGAACAAAATGGAGCAACAATTGACTGTTACCAAAACAGAATTCTAGAAGTGATATAGTCACTTTACTACCTAAACCATGATCTAACAACATTCAAATCATGATTATCAATAAAGAAAGTGATGAATAACTCACCTGTGACCAGTTATGGTTGAGTTTGAGAAAGAAAATTGGAAGAAAAATGAAGAAGAGAAGAAGAAATGACAGCTGGATGAAGAAGTGCCAATTCTGCCTTTTATCCTCCAAGTTGCCGACTTACTTTTCCTTTTTTTTTTTTACTTTTACTTTTTTTTTCTGTTATTATTTTTAAATAATTTAAATAAATAATAATTAATTATTATTATTATTATTATTTTCTTTACATAATTACAAGTATTTAATGCCAAAATACTATCTAGTCAAATTGTCTTCTTTAATATAACTATGCTAAATTTCCTTTATTTCAAAAGTAATCATTTATTTAATTTCACTTTCAATATTTTGTGTCCTTATTTAAATTATAACTAGACACGTACGACTTGCCCCTATTGCGATAAACTGACTCGTGTCAAGTATAACTCGTAAACTCGTCTAGCTAAAATCTCTATGTATGCATGTGTTTCGTGTGACAGATATTTATAAAATGAATATGTCCAAATGAAATGCATGTGACAATGCATGTATGGACGATCGAGAATGTTACAGAAACGGTCACCAAGACAGTGAGGAACATTGATAGTGAGGGTTTTCAGCATGTTTGCTAATGTATAGGTAAATTTGATGAAATATCACTTTCTGATGCCATGAGCTTTGATATGAATGGAGTAGAATTGATGGTATGGATATATGACATTGATTATTCATAATTTTCATGATAGATTGGCATATTATGAAATTAAATGGATTGTGGCATGTTATAATGACAAAATGGTTTAAATGATATATCATATTTTGGAATTGGTGATGCTGCTTTGGAATCAAGTGAATTGGTGTTAGCATGTGAAAACTAAGTTTCACATTACTGATATCGAGCCTTTCCCAGTTAAGAAAGGGGAGTCTTGGTCAAGACTCACACAACCCCAGGCCTACATAGCCCTGCATTGGGCCAGGCCAGTGGCACTAATGCTGCAATGGCATGCCGTCGCGTGCTGAGGTATAGACATGCTTGTATGAAAGGGTATGATGCTAGTTTTAATGATATTGAATACATATGTCTAATCTATTATGCTGTAATATGGAAAAAAAACATGGATATGTGATAATTCCATTGGGATGTGTTAATAATGACATTATGTACTATGTGTTATGGTATGACATGAGATAAACGGACATTATATGATGATATTAATGATAATATGTTACAATATTTATATTGTCATGTGATATCATGGAAATGATATCTTAACTATGGAATATGGCTCATGCGATTATAAAGAAAAAAGACTTAAATGTCCTTACTCTTACTAGGACTGACTATATGATAGATGAAATACTATTAAGGATGGTTACTGTACCGTAGGATTTTTTATGTGTTTATTTCCGGGCAAGGTGGCTATAGCTCCGAGAACGCCATTGACCCATTATGCTAGAAGTTATATATTTTTTTCCAATCAAGTTGCCCTCAGCTCCGAGAGCGTCCCTATTCATGACCTGTATCTGGTAGTCTAGTATAGAGTAATTGGGCAAATTAAAGGAATAAATAGGAAAGAAGTAAATGTATTACTATCCTTATGAATACAGAAATGGCTTCTACTTACCAGGTACGCTATTGGTATTGTTTGTATGATATGTGGCATGATAACATGATGATGATTGATATGAATTGGTTTATGTAAGAATTGTTATTATATGATATTATGATATGTTGGAATGATATGTATGATACAATTTATATGATTATATGTACCACTAAGCTTGGATAGCTTAGCATGTGGATTTTCTGCACACAGGTCTATAGTCGTAGGTAGAGTTGACAAGAAGAAACCGAGCCAATTAGAGCAGTTAGATCCAAAGTTAACTCACATTTATGCATTTCTTTTCATATCATACATTTTGAGATAAAAGTGGATTTCGTTTTAAATTGTACTATGGATTATGGATTGTAAGATTTTTTTATTTTGGGCATGTTTAGCCCTTGGTTACAAACTTATTGATTACAGATTACTTAATAAGCCTAAATGCATGATAATTATTCATATGGTTACATGTTGCTATGGATATTCAGATGAATGATATCATAATATGTTCAAATGGTAGACTAAAAAGGGAATAATAGTTAAAAATTCAGTATCATGTATATAGTAGCACTCCCTCATATAGTGGGCTAGTATACTATATGGGAGGCTGTTACACTCCAACCACTCCACTTTTTCTAACTGTCAGATAATGGCACCATGTTCCTAATAGTTATATCTACATTTTTCTCCTTAGTCTGCCACTCTCCAACAACTATATATGTAGTGCTTCTATTATCTAAGGATTCAACTTGACTGTTTCTTGCCCAAGTATCTTACTTCTCCATGGGCATGGGCTTTAGATTTTCATGGACTTTGGGCTTCAATTATTGTAATGGGCTTGAACTTCAATTCTATGAGCTATAAAAATCTAGTGCAAATCTATAACTTAAAATTGAAAATCTATTTCATCATGATGCTAATACATTTGGTCAATTATTCGATTAGCATTTCAAATCAAAATTAAAAATATTATTTGTCTCAACTATTTTCGTATCAACTTCTATATAATATATATTAAAGTATTTGTATTTTATCAATTTATCTATTTATATTGCTCAACTTATATTATAGTACAAATATTTTAACGCAATTAAAACAAATTGGTACAACATAAATTGGGACATATAGCATTATTAAATCAATATTTGGTTATTCCCAAATGTTGACATTATCTATTAAAATTAAAAAAATTAATTAAACCAAAAACTTTTAATACTCACTTCATAGAAGCCTTTTAAGTTTATTGTACAATAATTAAGAAATATTTTTAAGACATAGATAAAATGCTATTATCCTTAGATCTAATATATCACTATTATTATACATTCTCAACGGAAAAACAAAGTTTTTTTTGAATTATCAAATAAGGGGTAGAATATATAAAATAATTAATATTTATAGATAATTGTAAATCATCAAATATTGTAAATCATCAAAGGGTGAACTACATTAAATTAACACTTGTTGAATACGATCTCCAAGTAGCTGGATTCATGGATAGCAAATGGGTTTTATCTTTGAAAATATGAGTTACTTTAAAACACATTGTTATTTTATATTATTTAGAGGAATTTTCGCACAGTACCACCTTTTAACTTTTGTTTACAGATTGATTTTTGTTTTTTTATATTTTCATTCCAACTGAAAATAATTTCTTTTTTACTCATTTTTTGGATTTTTATTTTCAGAGAACAAGAGAGAATGAGTGTCGATCTGAATATAACCCTCAATGTGGATCTTGTCAAGAACCAGAATAAGATGGGTTGTTTAAGGTGACTTTTGAGATTCTCCATAGTGATTGAATTGAAGATGGTAGCAGATTTTTGGCTTTAAAAACTGTAAATGCTAAGATTACGATTACTATGAGGAATCTTTTGTATGTTTTGTAACCTCGATATTCTCCACATTGCTTGAATCTTTTGGATTTGGATAGAGTTTGAGACTTTGAATCTTTTTATAACCGTGGATGAATTTAAAGTAATTTCCTCTATATTCTCCACTTTCTTTTCAATGTTTGTTTGTTTTGGATCCTTTTTTTTCTTATTGTTTTGAAACTTTGTTTTAGATCCATTGACAGACAAATAAAGTTTAAGTTCAGGTGTTCATTGGAAATTTGTTATTTAATCTCTTCTTCTTCTTCTTCTTCTTTGTTCTTTTTTTTTTTTGGTGAAAATCACTAAAATATCCCCATAATATGCCTAAAGTATCCCAAAAATATATTAAAGATATTCTTATATAATTCCCAAAGGTATACCGAAGTAGATATTTTCAGGGAATTATTCCTAAGGTATACCCTAAGTATCCCCAAAGTATATTTAAAGTATTTCCAAAGGTATGCCGAAGCATCATTAAGATATACTCAATGTATGACCAAGGTATACCGTATTTTATAGTCTTTATTCACAACTGTGTTAGGCTCAATATATCCTTAAGATATACCCAAGGTATACTGAACTTTATAACATTTATTCACAACTGTTTTAAGTTCAAGGCATCCTCAAGATATACCCAATGTATGTCTAAGATATATTAGACTTTATAGTTTTTGTTCACATAACTATTTTAAGCCCAAGGTATCCCAAGATATATAAAATATATGACCAAGGTTTACCAGGGATTATCGTCTGTTCTGCAAAGTACTTTAAGTCAATGGTATCCCCAAAATATACCCAAAATATATAAGAGGTGCTGGTGTAATTATAGAAAATATTTTTTCATAAAATTGAAAAAAATATTGAAAATAGGTAAAGTTGTAATTATTTCTCTTTTTTTTAAGATATTTATGAAAAACTCACTATTATTTATCCAATCACTGTTTTTTTTTTTTTTTTGAATGCTTTTAGCTTGGCCCAAAAACCACGAGTCAACTACTTCCCTACCGGTTTACATTCTTATTAAAGAGTTTCAAAGAAATAAGGGATTTGGACATAGATCCATTATTTAGTGTTCAAAATTTTAATTATATCGCTGATTTAGAAGCTTTACCGTTTTGGCTCCAATCACTTTCCATTGATATCCCCTCCATCTCCAAAACAAACGGTTATTAATAATTAAATGCAAGTGAAGGAAATCATGGTGAATCACAACACCACTGTAATTATTACTATTAAAAGAATTTTGAGGACAATGTGCAAAGGGATTTTTTTTCACTTATTTCTTCCTTTCTTTTGTTACATGCATCAGTCCCTGTCTATTTTTTAGAAAAATTACTATTTACCCTACGTGATTTGACATAATATATTAATATCTCTTTAAAATTTGAAAAATATACTATTTATCATTTATAGTTCGACATAATATACTAATAGCCTCTGATATATCTTAAAATTTAACTGAAAAATTATATAGTTTAACTGAAATAAAATAAATGGGGCAAATAGTATATTTTTCAAATTTCAAGAAGATATTAATGTATTATGTCAAATCATATAAGGTAAATAGTAATTTTCTCCTTTTTTTTTTTTAATAGTTATTGATCAAACCAAAGCATAATTAGATATTCAATTTTTTTTTATTGCAATATTCAATTTACTGCTATAAACAAAATTATGTCTTTTATATACTAAACAATTACCATATTAATGATACGATTATGATATTATATGTAAATTTTATTTATATATAATTTTAATGTAATATTTTTATTATATGCTAAAAAATTGTAGTTCTTTTGCATATAATTTTAATGTCTTACGGTATTAATGATAATAATAATTTTTTATTTCATTAATAATCAATTATTTTTTTCACATGCTAGCAATAAATGATCTTCTTCTTTTTCCCATTTAAGAAAGATAAGCAGCTCCAAATTATTGATGTACATTTCAAATTAATTAAATGAGACTGCGTATTATACGTTACCAAATAAATAAAATGTCAAGAAAGATAAGATTTTAGTGAAAAAGTTAAACATATAACTCATATAACAAGAATATAGTATATGATTATATGTAGGTTAAGAAAGATAAGATTTTGTAAAATTATATCTTTTACATACTAAACAATTTCTTTACTCACTATACATTTAACCTATATATAACTAACATATAATATTTTCTACAGAGATAAATTAAAACTGCATCATTTATTTTTACTTGATTATATATATATATATATATAAAATAAACATATAGCATACTAGTTGTTTTATTAAATAATTAAAAACTCTATAGTTTCTTACCGCACACATCTTCACCTATTTCGTAGATAAATAAATACTTTTTTAGTTGTTGTCCTTTTGTCATTGTTTCAATAGGTTATTTCCAACATATGTATATATATATATATAATGTATTCTTTCTAAAATGGTATAATAATAATAATAATAATAATAATAATAATAATAATAATAATAATAATAATAATAAACTTCACAAAATAATTAACTTAATTAAAATTAACTACTTTAATTAAATTAAGAATAAACCTAATAAAGCTATGCATGGGCGCCATTTGTGATACATGCAAATAAATTTCAATTTAATATAATAAAAGTGGTGGTACACTTCCATCTTAGTCTATTTGAAAAGAAAGACTTCGAAAATTCATTTCTCACTTGTATCTTCCAACTGTCCACCTCATCTCATAAGACCAAAACCATCTTGAGAAGATTTCCTCCATTTGCCCTCAAAACAAATATCCTTTTACCAATTATAAATAGAGTTTGGACTTTAATAATGAAAGATCTTTGAAGAAGCAAGTTATATTTCTCTTGTTTCAAGTGAACCTGAAACTTTTTGTGGAAGACTATGGGTTCGGTCATAACTTGAAATGCTTAGATTGGGTATTATATGAAGAGTTTGAGGATTAGAGAAGAAGAATTGACTATTGCATGTTGAATTGTAGAGGACAAAAGCAAAAAGGAAGTTACGGTTTAGAAGGATTTTGAAAAAGTTAAACTCTCATCTTCTCTGTAAAGCTAAAAAAGAAGGCATAATATGCTTTGCTCTTCTCTTCAAATATCACTTCCCCAATTCCATTTATCTGCTTTCTCTCTAACATGATATCTTTCTTCTTGTTTACACTATATTTTTGTTATAGGTCTATTTGGGTAAAGCCCAAACCCATGATAAAAATTAAAACCCAAAATCCACATAAATTATTAGATTCTATATCCATGAAGAGTTAGTTACTTAGCAGAAATGGTAAAAATTGAGATCTTGGAGAATAGGAGCAGTTGGAGAAAAGTGGCAGACTATGGAGAAAAATATGGATATAACTGGTAGGAATGTGATGCACTATTGATAATTAGAGAAAGTGGCAAAGATGTGGGGATCATGGCCAACAGTTATTTTTTTGGCCCTAGTCCTATAAAAAAAAGAAGCAACTATAGAGAAAAGGAACAACCAACAACTCAAACAACCAATCAACAAACATAGCCAACCTCTCAAATTCAATTTTCAATTCAAGTTCAAATAGCATTAGTCTTAGTTGTAGTCTCTGTTATTTTCATTTAGATTGCTGTAGTTAATCAGCAATACTTTCATAAGTGAATTTATTTTCTCTAACACTTGTCCCTGTTCAATTTATTTTCATTACTCACCGGCTCAAATTGCATTACTATCAATATTTTTCATTCACTGTCATTATTTTATTAGCAATTAAATTTAGGTGTACTGTCAAGGAAATCTAGGAATTCACAGTCAATTGATTAGAAGTCAAGGTGCAATCCTCATTTTAGGTTGAAAATATTTTAATTTCCTAGCACGCTCGCATTCTAACATTCTTATTTTTGCAGCCAGCATAAAATTGGCATCCTTAGTGGGACCCGTTTGGTTGCTACTATATACTTATTGAAACTAGAAGTAAGAATTCTATGGAGTCTCAAGGCTCAAGATCTGTTGCTCCAATAGGAGAGTAGGAAGGAAGAATTCTGCACATAATGGAACTAATCAAAAAATTTGACATGAAGCAAAAGTCCATCAGGACCTCAGGTATTAGGTAACAGTCTACATACCAACGTTTCTAACTTTTCTGATGTGCTTAGGTCTATGATAGAGGAATTCATTCAAAAGTTTGAAGCTAGTATAGTCGAGCATTCGAAGCAGATGGCTGAACAAACAACGAACCAAATTAGAGCCATTGTTGAAGAATTGACTCAACATTCCATCTCCCAAGAGAAATCATGGGAGAACCAAAGCAATAAGTGGTTGCACCTAAGCAAGACCTTGTCCCTATACCTACTGGCCAACCATCTGATGAGCTCAGGGGGCAGTGCTCCGGGATCAACAATCATGAGGCAGGTGACCTCTACTACTCATAAGTTCAGACTGAGGCAAGGAACACTCCTCCTCACCTTAGAGAAGAAAGGACTCCAGGCCCTATAACTGAAGGTCGCACCAATGCTCTGAACCGAGTGGGGTATAAGATGGTGAAAGGACGAATTGCATACATTGTTGTTTATGGAAAGGTTCGTAGTCAAACTACTAACTTTCCGGTCAATTGGGGGTCATGATGTGTTGCTAGATACTGCTCATGACTTGCTTGAATTAATTGTTAATTTGGGTGGCCAACATAACTGGGAACCTAATGGGTCACACGCATTGGAGAGATAAAGAATGAGTAAAATGGTCTTGGATGATATCCAAATATATGAGAAAATTATTTAGGGTCGGATTGTGATGAGATCACAAGAAAAAAAAATTGAAAAAAATTTGTTCGGAAGTGTCATGGGCTCGTGGCTGCCTACATGCTGGGCAAGCCCAGCGCGTAGGTACTGGCAGATTTGGCCTAAATTTGTCCAATTTGGCCAAAAATGCCAAATTGGCCCCTAAACTTATTTTGGTAATTTTTCCAACCCTATGGTATTTAGAAACACCTATAAATAGTATTTTTCACTAGAAAAACTAACGAGCCACCATAGAAAATTAGTAGTTAATTTTCTTAGAATTTCTCTCAAAGAACATACACAATGTTAGCACATTGTATTTGTTCAAACTATTACCCTTGTGGTTTCTTTCTTTAATTTCTGCGTGGATTATCATTAGAGACAATCCGAGATTGGATTGTTGTGGTTTGCTACAACCCAATAAGAAAGAAATTTGAAAAATTGGTTCGAGAAATTAAAGGTATAATTTCTAACTATGATTTTGATTCAATTAGTTTTAATGGAACAAGTAGAATCCTTTGATTCGGATTTTGAAAATTTTTATTTCCGCTGCCTTTTTGAATATGATTCATCCTCAAAACCCAACATTGGTATCAAAGTCTCCTTGTGTCCATTAAAATTAATTTTGATTAATGGTGCAATTGGATTGCACAGTTTTGACATTTTTGCTTCTATTGGTTTGAAAAATTAAAATTCATTTGTAAAATTCATTTTAAATATTTTTCTTTCAATAATCTGATCATGGGATGATTAAGAATGATTTGAATGACAAATTTTTTGAATGTAATTCAAATAATTAATTTCAAATTTATTACAATATTGCTGAAAATTGCATTGTTGATGAACATGTGATGTTGTTTGGCTTAATTGTTGGGGCTGTTCATATTTTTCATGTAATTTGATTATGAAAAAATTATTTAGATATATTGAGAATGTCTTTAAGCCTCTGGAAGTATCCAATAATTAATTAAAAATTATTTTGATTAATTTTTCAAACAAACACCGAAACGAGTCTGTTTTAGGGTACCCGGCGGGACTATTTTGTTTGATTTTTTTGTATGTGAATATTTTGGTTTCAGCACCTTAAAACAATTTTTATGTGATTAAAAATATATTATTTTGATGTTATATGCATGTCAAAATAAATTTGCTCAAATTTAAATTTCCAAATCAATTCTAGATGGTAAATGGGTAGTTTTGAGCGTCTTATGTATTGGTTTGTTTATCTTAATGATTTTGGCTTGTGCCAAAATTATTTTGGACTTGAGCTGATCTAAAGATACTTAGAATGATGATTTGAGGTTCTGGAAATTTTTTGGAAATTAATTTTAAATTAATTAGGTGAGCAAATTAATATTCATTATGACTAGAATATAGTATGTATGTTAGAATTAAATTGTTTAATTGTTGACATCATAATAACCTAATTTTAAGGTGCATTAATTTTGAATTCATTTATGGAAATATGGAATTTAATTCATTTGATTAAATATTAACTTCCATATTAAATTGATATACAAAATTGAATTAAACGAAACAATAAAAGTAGACAATTTCGGTTTAAGTGTTGAAATCATTTTCAATTTTAGAATCCAAAATTGTCACTACCTTATTTATTTTATTTTATGCATTAGAGAATGCATGCTAGGGGTATATGGAAAGGCATGATGGATGATTATGGACTTAGGCCCAATGTGATTGAGTATGCATGATTTATTTTGTTTTATGGTAAATAGGGCATGCGTGTCCCTACCTTTCTTATTTTTATCTTGTATTTCTTTTCTCATCTTACTCCCCTTAAATGTAAATTGAGGTTTTCTATATTTGAAATGTGTAATTAGATTACATAGGATTAGGATAGAGTGGAGATGCAAAGGAGTAGGAAGCAAGAGAGATGGTGCCATAAACAAGAAGACTTAGAAGTATGAATTTGATTTCTATTTTTGGGTTGTAATTCATACATATACCTAGGTAAGACCTAGTCAATCTCTTTATGGCTCAAGAGATTGATTTTAGTATTTCCATAATCATGCCATATAGTTAATGTAACTATATTTATATATCCATGTGATGAATGTATGATATATAATTGCAAGCAGTAATAAAATAATGAGACTAAATTAACAAAATCCCTCACTAAACAAACAATTATGTCTTACGCCTTCCATTAATATAAGGAGAACCAGAGTTCTTCTATAGTTAGAGTTATTAAGTTGCCTCAAGCTCACTCTATAAGAATATGTTTGAACCATTGAAATTATATTTCATGATTAATGGGTTGAACTTAACCAAAACCATTGTTTTGTTAGATTTGTGCTAAGGTCAATGTGTATTGGAGGCGAAGTTAGGTAAATGTACATGAGATATGCATATATCAAGAGTTGATAGCCCAATGTGTGTGCATACATCAATTAGTTGATAGCACAAGATTCGATAGTTGCATGGATATGCAATTGGTATGGATCAGATACCTACCAATTAAACTAAGGATGGTTTGTTGAGTTGCCTTAAGGTCATTCTTAGCAAATTGGATATCGACCCACTAGGAGGACTTACATATAAGTTCTCCCGGATCCATAGTGAGGGCCATGGGTTCGTAACAAAATAGTGGGAGCTATAATGTGTTTTATTAAAGACCTAATATTATGCATTCACTCATGTACACACTTCTACAATCTCGATCTTTACATCTAATTTGTTGGAATCATATTATTCAATGTGAATCAAAGCATAATCATAAGTCATATATTTTGACTAACCTAAGCTTCCTTGACTGGCATAAAACTGAGAATGGTTCTCAAATCTAAAGGGTTGCCAAAGTCTCAGAATATGTATTTTCCTTCCCTTAATGCTTGAGATACAAGTGTTATGAACAATTTGCATACAAGAAGTACTTGAATAACAATGGATTAGTCCTAAGTTGTTCAAACTTCAAAAGTCGCATGAAATGGATGCAAAACTATTATATATCATCTTAGAGAGATGGCCAATGAGAAAGCTCACGCTGAGTGATATGAGATATCTAAATTGCTCTACCACTCCAAGATTATAGAAGGGAGATCTAAAATGTAACATACATTATAGATAAAAGGAAAAAGTAGAGAGATATCTTAAAAGGTACTTCTATTATAGCAAGAGTTGCAAAATGGAAATGGAATAACAAAACTTATTTTGAGTTTTTCAAGAAGCAGAAGAGAAGGCATATAGATGCACCTTCTACTTCAAGTAAATTTGATAAAGAGGATATCATTATTTCTTATAATAACATATGAATATTAGATACTACATGTAGGTCTCACATATACTAGATATGCAAGACCAAAGAAACAATATGAAGTTTATGAAAGGAGAGTCAAAACTATGCACATTGGCAGTATAACAATAGTTGCTGCAATAGCTATGGAGGCTTAAGTTTCAACACTCTCCAGTAAGCTTGTTTAAAGTTTTAAACAATTGCAATTCTGTTTTAGTTTATGAATAAAGAATATGCTTTTGTTTCATAGCTGAACAAAAGTTTTTCGTTTGACTATTAAGAACAATTATGGTTCTATGTGGTTAAATAATATCCCTTATGAAACTAAAACATTATGCAATAGATTTTATGATTTTGGAATGTTAGATTCTATCCTCAATATTAAATTTAAAGGGTTGATGACCTAAAACCATAAATTATGGCATTGTCAACTCGGGCATATGAAAGAGAATCACATAATGAGTCATGGTAACTTGGGGTCATTTGATTGTGAATCATGTAACACATGTGAATCTCATTTGCTAAGCAAGTTAATAAAATCACTTTTTAGTGAAAAAAGATGAACATGCAAAAGGACTAATGGACCTTGTACATATAGATGTATGTGGACCAATGTTCATGCATGCCATAAATGGTTTTGTCTATTTCATTACCTTAACTGGTGAGATACAAATTTGAAACTTCTGAAATGTTCAAAGAATTAAAAAATGAAGTAGAGGAACAATTCAGTAAAAGTATTAAGACACTTAGATTAAATCAAAGTGAAATAATACTTAAGCTAAATGTTTCAATGTCATATAGGAGATAATAAAATTTTAACTGAATGAACCATATCTTATATGTCATAGCATAATGATGTGGTTAAAAGGAGTAGCCGAACCTTGTTAGACATGGTGAGGTACATAATAAGCTTTTAAAATTCCTTAAAGTTCTGTTTATAGTCATGCACATGGGATTATGTTTATATGATAAACATAATCCGTATCAGTCAGTTAATGTTGTTCCATATACGATATGAAAATAACATAAAGCCTATTCTTTCATATAAGAAAGTTTAGGATTATCTTACTTAAGAGAAGTAGATAATGTTAGATTAGTTAAAAGCTCAATCTAACCTTATGTCAGTATGTGAGATATCCAATGAGAGTCATTTGGTTATTAGTTTTATCACTGTTTGAAAATCTTCCAAGAAAAGAATTTCTTCTACAATAAGATAGTGGGAGCAAGAATGAACTTGATGAAGTTCAAATATATACTCAAGCAGACAAAAATAAACTGACATAGCCCAAATATATTATTCATATAGATGAAGTAACAGTAAGACCTTATGAAACACAAGAGCTTCATAAGTAAAGTAGGATACGAGTTGTTCCCATGAGATATAGATCTCTTATAAGTGAACAAAATGGTCGTATTACTCATAAAGGATCATGAGCCTGCTACTTATGAAAAGACTCTAAAGAGTTCGGAATATGACTAATGGCCATAAGCCATAAGTCAATATGGATTCCATGACTATAAACCAAGTATGGACTTTGTTTAACCCACCTAATGGGACAAAATCCCATTAGGTGCAAGCGGGCCTTCAAGAAGAAGACTGATATGGAAGGCAATGCAGTTGCCTATAAAGTTAGAGTTGATAGTTAAAAAAACATCGTTAAAGACAAAGGTTGGCTTTGACAAGACTTTTTACTTCATATACTATGCTTAAATCCATCATATTACTCCTAGTCATTGCTGCTTATTGTGATGAGATTTTGCATATAGATATGATGACAAGTTTCATTTTAGAAATATGACTTAAGATGCGTACATAACACAACCTAAGAGATTCATATCTAATGATGATGAAGCATGATACAAATTACAAAATCCATTGATAGATTAGTGCAAACATCCGGGAGTTAAAACATCTAATTTGATGAGATAATCAAAGAGTTTGTTCTCTCACAATATATGGATGGTTCATGTGTTTTCAAGAAGGTTAATAGGAGTGCTATTTTCTTCCTAGTGAAGTATATGGAAGACATACTATTAGTTGGAAATGATCTCTCATTTCTAAGTTAGTCAATTTGTTACTCTAAAATAATTCTCCAAGAAGGATTTTAAAAGTAAACTGCCAAAAGGGGATTAAGATCTATAAAGATAGATCTAAGAGGTTACTCATTCTTTCTTAGTCTACATAGCTAAGATGCTAAAGTGGTTAGCATGAAGTAATCTATGAGAGGATCTATTCCTATGATCGATAGAATTACCCTCTCTAAGTTTTTATTTCCAAAGACATAAGACAAATAGACTAGCATGGATGAGATTCCATAAGCCTGATCTATTGGATTCATTATGTACTATGCTATATACTAGGCCCAATGGTTATCATGCTATGAGTATCATGAGTGGATTTCAATATGATCCCATCAAGGGATTATGGGTGACTGTCAAGAATATCCTTAAATACTTGAGAAGGATTAAGGATGTATTTTTGGTTTAAGGAGATAGTAAGCTTAAGGTAAGTAGGATTATGAATGACAACATCCAATTCGACAAGGATAACTCAAAATTCTAGTTGAGCTATGTATTTACATTAAATAGTTGTCTAGTCAATTGGAAAAGTTCCAAACAGATGATGACTGATAATTGCACAACTCAAAGTACATTACAACTTCTAAGGTAGCTAAAGAAGTAGTTTGGAAATGGAATTCATCACTAGGTAGAAGTGATTCCTAGTATTGTAAGTCCAATATGATTGGAACAACAATATAGCCACTGCATATGTAAAGGAATCATGGTCTCATCAAAAGGTCCAAACATGTACTCAATCTTATCAATTGATTTTAGAAATCAATGGTGGATGCAATGTAATAAGAGAAAGAGTACCCACTAATCAGAAAATATATGATCAACTCACTAGACCAAAACCCCAAAAGGAATATAATAGTCATATCCTCGCCTATAGTGTAGTGTACAAAGGCGATTGGCTTTAGTGCAAGTGGGAGATTGTTAGAAATGTGCTCAAAAGCCAATCGCCTCAGGCACTTAGTGTACACATTCATAAAGGCATTCTTTCATTATATTAGTATTCATTTGCATAAAAATTTATATAGATCTTAAACTGATTAATGAAAGTTTATGATATGAAACATAGCATGAAGGAAATCATGATAGGATCATGATAATGAGATTCCTATTATGTGTAATTATGTTAATATTAAATTATCCCTAGTTATAGGATCAACAAGATGGGACATTGTTGATTCGGATAGACTAGCACATATTATACTCCTAGTTTGGATCAAGTAGTAGATCTCATAAGCTATGAACATGAGATGTTTAACATGTGGATGCTTGCTAATAGTAGTCAAGTACATTGGATGACCTGCTATGAGACGATCATATGGATTATCTATTCAAATGTTAATGATAGTCTCATCATAGCAACGGGGCAAGTATCCTTTGACTTGAGGTACTTAAGGATATCTTGGATACTGATTATGTGCTTTAACTCTATTCCTTGTTGCCTTATAGAGGTCGCTCATAGGGTGGTGATTGGATACAGCTTGAGGTATTCGAGGTAATTGGGTAGCCAATAGAGGATTCACTGCTCCTAATAGAGGGAGAGAATACCCATAGCCTCTTGTCGGGATCATTACTCGGGAATTTCTAGCCAGAGTGGAAACTTTCTTATTTGTAGCAAAAGAAGAAGTACAACAACAAACACAATTATGTGTAGTAGGTGTTTTCCTAGGTGCATGCCTCTTATACAAGAAGGTGTGATTGGCCTTTTGAGGTTTCCTTCTTGAGCCAAGTGAGCCTTTACTACTTCTCCTTTGAGTAGGGGCTTTGGTGTATGGTTTGTTTTTTGTCTTCGAGACAACTACCTCAATTGAAGAGGTTTGTAGTGTATAAGCTTTTACAAAAAATAGTTCTAGGTATTGATGGAGATAATGATCCATTAATGCCTAAGCCATGTCTCACTAAGGGAGGTCTTTGGGATACAATTATGGTATCCAAACTTTCCTTATCTTTATGAAATTTTGATATAGAGAGTCTTAGCTCCTCAACCTCATTTTTCAAATCATTGTTTTCTTTAAGTAAAAAGTTAGTTGAGGGTCTAGATGGAAAATCATCTAATGACTTCTTAAGAGAAGCATTGGAGATTTCTAGCTCTTCCACAACATTTTGAAGGTTGAATATGTCATCCTTTAGTTTGGAGCTATTTTTCTTGTGGAAATCAACTTTCTTTTTATATCTATCTAATTCTAGACTCATGATCTCAATAAGATCATCATCATCATTAGCATCATCAACAGCAGCATCATCACCATCATCAGCAGCAACAGCAGCATCACCATCACCATCATCACAACCATTTAATATAAAAGAGGAAGAAGTAGAAGTTACCTCATTAAAGTTATCTTCCAAAGTCATGAAGCACAAGTTGACTATATCTTCTTGGCTCCCCTCATCATCACTTGATGTTAGATCATCCCACATAGCTTTATGGCCTTTGTCTCCTCCATCCTTGTGAGACTTGCCCTTATACTTCTTGAGCCTTGGACATTTAGATTTGATGTGGCCTTTCTTTCCACATTCGTAGCACTTTATCTCCTCCTTGTTCTTATTGAAGTTGGATGATGAGCCTTTGAACTTTGAGGCCTTTTGCTTGTAGCTCTTGATAGTCCCATACTTGTTAACTATCATTCTCTTTACTCTTTTAGATAGCATGACCATCTCCTCATCCTCTTCTTCACTTACCCCATCATCTCTAATGAGGTGCAAGTCTTGAACCTTTGAGGAGGTGGTGCTTGCATTGAGTGCAAGGGGCTTCTTCTTCTCCTTTTTTCCTTCAAGCTCTTTTTCCCTAACAAAAGACATCTCATATGTTAGAAGCTTGCCAATGAGCACATCAGTGGGAATGGTGCTCAAATCCTCATTGGCTTCTTCTATACCCTCTGCCCTTAAACCATAGTCCTTTATTGGAAAACTTCTCAAGATCTTATTATTTACATCTTCGAGGCTTGTATTTCTTCCATATTTCTTCATGTTACTGATGATAGAGAGTAACCAGTTTGTCATATTGGTGATGGTCTCATTGGGCTTCATCTTGAAGAGTTCATATTCGTTCATGAGGAGTTGAATCTTCCATGAATGAAGTTTCTTTATGCCATCATGGTAGTTCTCTAATGTCCTCCATATGCTATGAGTGGTTGGACAATGTTGAACTCTCCCACACTCTTTAAGAGAGAGAGAGAGAGAGAGTTTGCTAGAATAGCCATATATTTCTTGTTCTTGCTATTTGCCCTTTTGTGTGGTTCGGTCCACTAATCTCTTGGGAGAGCTTCATCTTCTCCTTCAACGGTCTTCCTTGTTGTTGGTGTCCATTCCTTGTGAACACTATCCTACACATCAATTCTTTCACTATCCAAGTATGCCTCCATTCTAAACTTCCAATAGGTACAGTTTGACCCATCAAAGTAAGGTTTGAGGCTTTGGAATCCTTCTTAGGCCATTGTAGATCTTTGCTAGAGCTAGTGAAGCTTGATTTCTAGACCTTGGTCTGATACCAATTGTTGCCCAAACAATCACCAAGAAGAGGGGCAGGGGTTATGAATTGGTGGGAAATTAAAAATTATTGCACACACAAGGAAAATAAAGGTTAGAAGAGATGGACACACGAATTTTTATAGAGGTTTGGGTGTTAACTAACCCTACTCCTCTCTCTAATCACAATTAGGTATTCATTAATCTAATCTTTAGATTACAATAGAGTTTTAACTAGTTCACTCCCAACTAGGTGTTTTTAATCAAGGCTAACACTCAATCCAAAATTCCCTTGTGCTTTAATGGCTTACACAACAACCAATTCCTTGTAATTTTGGCTCACACACACCTCAATGACAAGACAATCCCAAGTGTTTAAGCCTAACACTTAAACCTTTACAAAATAATTAATGAAAGAGGTTGAGAAATAAATTTGCAAGAATTTTGCACTTGTAAAGTTGTTGGATATCTTAAATGGACTTTTGGTAGGGTATTTATACTAATTACTCACCAGTTAGCCATAACAAAGTGATGTCATTACTCTTTTTAACGTTCTCTTACAAGTGCATTTAATGGAGCCTACAGATAGGGGTTCTCGGTTGGGAAATGACTTATTTTAACACATCGCATCTTCTGGCTAGCTAAGGGCTCCAACAACTTGTCCCTATACAATTTTCCCAGTCAGAATTTCTTGTGTCCCGATCGGGACTTGCTCTAGGATGCCATAGCCAAGGATGTAAAGCCCACAATTTAAGGCCTAGAATTTATGCAGATTTTAAAGGGCATTATGGTCAATTCTAGCTTATTCTAAGTTTTGGTGGGCAGAACTGAATCCCGCTCGGAATAGGCCAGTTCGCAATCGAGAAAGGTTTCCCGCTTGTGATACTTGTGTTCCTGGTTAGGACTTACCTCTGGACCGCACATTATAAATACGTGATTTCACATCTTTTTCTGCCTTTATTTGAACCCTAGTTGTCTTTGACAACTAGAAGACCCTTTGAACACTTATCCCTCCATTCTCATTGATTCTCTTCCACTTAAACACAAGTTAAACACATATAAGGGTGGATTTTTGGGATTTAATCAAGGATTTTGGAGATTTTTAACCAAGGACACGATTTGCACATTTGGGTAGATTAGAGGCTGAGCTCTTTTGATCATTCTCTTGTTTTTCTTCTCTTGAACAATAAGTATTCGTAAACCATAGAATTTTGGTCATAGTAATTTATGGATTTTATTGATAGAATTGGGGTTTTTAGGAAAATAGGGTTTAGTTTCGATAACCCTATATTAACAAATTGTGTTTAACCCTTTTTGATGGGTTGATGACCATTAGAACATGTTATTTTTTATAGGGAACATGCCGAGAGGTAAAAACGATCTCCGAGGTGGTGAGGAACGTGTATAGTGAGGGTTTTTTGGCTCCATAGTTGAGGTTTGTACATATAATCATGTTTATTCGCTTTCTAGTTGCACGATTGCTAGTGAATAGGTATTTTTAGATGTTATGTCAATATTGAATGCCATGATTATTGATTTGAATGGTCCGAACACGTTGATATGAATTAATGACATAGATTATTCATGTTTTTCATGTTAAATTGATGAAATAAGAATTAAATGGATTATGGCATGTTTACAATGACAAAATGGTCTGTTTTGATGAGGTATGACATTCTAGAAATTGGTATTGTGCTTTGAAATTTAGAGATTTGGTTTAGCATATGAAAACTGAATTTTATATTACTGATATCAGGCCTTTCCTAGTCAGGAAAGGGGAGTCCTAGACGGGACTTGCCCAACCTAGGCAATATCAACCCCACAATAGGCATGGCCAGTGGCATGCGGAAGCATGTTGAAATCCAAACTTGCCTGTGTGTGAGTGTTAGTTACTAAATATGATGGTATGAATGTGTAAGACATATGTTCTATGTTATTCAATGGAATACTTATGAATATAATGTTAATGATATTATGCCTTATGTGTTATGGAATGACATGAGATAAATGGACATATATATGATGATACATGTATTATGATGTGATATGATATGAATGATAATGTGTTACAATGTTTAAATTGCCCTGCAATACCATGGAATATAGCTCATGTGAGTATAAATGAAAAAGACTTAAATGCCTTTACTCGTACTAGGACTAACTATAGGATAGATGGCATGCCATTAAGGGTGGCTATGGTACCATAGGTTTATCCATGCGTTTATTATTTGGGCAAGGTGGCTTCAGCTCTGAGAGAGCCCTTGACTCGAATTGCTAACAACTATTATTATTGATTATGAGACAAGTTGGCTTCAGCTTCGAGAGCGCTCTTGTCTCGAGCACAGGTACAGACAGTTATGATTGGATGGGTAGGGTGGCTTCAGCTCTGAGAGCGCCCCTATTCACAACTCGTATCTGATAGTCTAGTATAGAGTAATTAGGCAACTCAAATGAATAAACAGAAATAGGAAAATGTAATAAAATATGAGAACCAAGGAAAGGCTTTCACTTACTAGGTACGCAATTGTTATTAGTTAATATAATGTTTCGCATGACTTTATGACTGTGAATAAAATGAATTGAAACATGAGATGAAGTGTTATATTATGACTTTCATGTAATGAATAATATGATCGGAATATGTATGATAAAATTTATATGATTATATGTACCACTAAGCTTGGATAGCTTAGCATATGGGTTTCCTGTATGCAAGTCTGGACCCATAGGTATAGATGACAAGAAGAAGCCAAGCCAGTCAAAGCAGTCAGCTCACATTTATGCATTTCTTTTCATATCACTTGATCTCTTAAAAAATGATGTCTAATGTCAATATGCTTACTTCTAGAATGTTGAATGGGATTTTTCGAAAGATTTATTGCATTTGTGTTGTCACATTTGATGGGAATGTGATCAATCACTTTACCGTAGTCCTTGAGCAGTTATTTCATCTAAAGAACTTGAGTTCAACAACAACTCGCCGCCACATATTCTACTTCGGTGGTGGACAAGGCAACTGAAACTTGTTTCTTGATAAACTAAGAAACTAAACATTCACCAATGAAATGACAAGTTTAAGATGCTATTTTTCTATCTAAAAGGCTATCGGCATAATCGGTATCCGATGATATGGAATGATATGTTTCTAGGATACCTTAAGCCTAAATGTATAGTGGCATGAATATATTTCAAAATCCTTTTTACGAAATGCAAATGTGATTCCTTATGACATGATTGAAATCAAGCAAAGAAGCATACACTATACATAATATCAGGTCTAGAGGCAGTTAAATAAAGAAAAGAACTTATCATACCTCTATAAAGCTTTTCATCAATACCTTTACCCTTTTCATCTTTATCCAATTTTGTTGAAGACCTCATTTGTGTCTTGGCATTCTTGCAACCATCCATTCCAAAATTTTTGATCAACTCCTTCATGTATTTGGTTTGGTTGATGAAAATGCCAACTTTGCATTGCTTAATTTGAAGACTAAGAAAGAATTTGAGTTCTCCCATCATGCTCATCTCAAATTCTCTAGTCACACACTTAGCAAATTCTTGGCAAGGATTTTTATTAGTAGATCCTATTAACCTTAGGGTGATTGATCTCTATTTTGATCTTAACAATCAAATTAAATGTTACTAATGTCTTCATCCAATGTTGTTTTGATAGTGTACAAAGTTTCAAATCAATTGGATTTGATTTGCTTATTGAACAAATCAAACATTTCCTAGAAACACATAACTCCCGACCGGGACTCAAGTACAAACCGGGACAATGTATGTCCTGACTGGGACAACTATGCATTTTGATGTTTCAAAGTTCTAGAAGCAAATGCAGACTGGGACAGGTAAGTTCCAGACCGGGACTTGAGTACAGACCAGGAAAATAAATTTCCCAACCGGGACATTTGACTGAAACTAGCCATTGAAGAAAAAGATAAATCTAAGGCTACCACATGTAAGGCTCCAATGGATATATGAATTTTCCGACTAGGAAACATAGTTTCCCGACAGGAAAACTATCTCTGTCAAACAACTTTGAGTCAATCTTTTTTAGAACGTTAGAAATAATTTTGGCACCATATGTAACGGCTAATTGGAAGGTAAATGCTATAAATAAACCTCCAAAAGGCCTTAGAACACAAGAGCTTAATTTTAAGTGTGCCAAAACTTTTGCAATTTTATTTTCCAACTTATTTTGTAAAAAGGTTGAAGTGATAACCTTAAACACTAGGGTATAGATTGTAAGAGTGATCCTAGTGAGAAAAAACTCTTGTTTGGGTTGTGTGTGAGCCTGTTCAAAATACAAGGAATTAGTTATTGTGTGAGCCATTAAAACACAAGGGATTTAGGTTCGGTGTGAGCCTTGAGAAAATACTTAGTTGTGGGTGAGCTTGGAAAACTCTCTAGTTGTGAGTTAGCTAGGAAACTCTCTTGTAATCTCAAGTTAAAATAGTAAAACTCGCAATTGAGGTTGGGGAGAGGACTAGGGTTTGTTAACACCCAAATCTCTATAAATTCTTATGTGCAATCTTCTCTTGCTCCTTTACTTTCTATGTTTTATTTGCATATTGCTCAAACACTCAAAGAAATCCATTAAGCCGAAAATTTCTATTTGCCACCAAATCAACCCCTCCTTCTTGGTGTACCATCTTACTAACAAATCCAAAGATAATGTCATCAACATAAATTTGAACAATAAGAGTATCATGCTTATGCCTTTTAATAAAAAAAGTTGTGTCTACATGTCATTTGGAAAATCCATTATCTACAAGAAATGCACTAGGTCTTTCATATGAAGTTCTAGGAGCTTGTTTCAATCCATATAAGGCCTTAGTGAGCTTATAGATATGGTTTAGAAAAGCATGATCTTCAAAACCAGAAGGTTATTCAACATAGACTTCCTCTGTGATAAAACTATTTAAAAAAACCACTTTTAACATCCATTTGAAAAAACTTGAAATTCATGTGGCATGCATGTGCTAGTAAAATACAAATTGCTTTTAATCTTACTACAAGAGCAAATGTTTCATCATAATCAATGTCTTCCTCTTGGTTATACCCTTTGGCAACCAATCTAGCTTTATTTCTAGTAATGTTACCTTTCTCATCTAACTTGTTCATATAAACCCATTTACTACCAACAGTAGGGTAGTCCTTAGGTCTTGGAACTAAGGTCTAAACTTTATTCTTCTCAAATTGGTTGAGTTTTTCTTAGCAATCAACCAACTCTCATCACCAAAAGCCTTATCAATTGACTTTGGTTCAATTTGGGAGACAAAAGCAAGATTAGAATCAAGAAGCTTGGAGCGAGTTCTTACACCTTTTATATGATCATCAATAATTTGCTCCTTTAGGTGGTTTCTAACAAACAACCACTCCTTTGGTAGCTCAATTGTTTCTAGCTCTTGGATTTGAGGTTGTTCATCCTCTTGATGTTGTTCTTCTTATTCCTCATCAATATCATTCTTCTTTGATGATTTTCCTTATTTTTCTTAATCAAGATTGAGATTCTCCATGGTAACTACAACATCATCTAAAGGAACACATTTCCTAAGATCAAGTCTACAAGATTCATCAAAATTAACATGCATAAACTCTTCTACAACTAGGGTTCTTTTGTTAAAGACCCTATAAGCTTTGCTAGAGGTGGATTAGCCAAGAAAGATGCTATCATTCGATTTTGATGGCAAATTTTCCAAGATTATCCTTGGTATTCAATATGAAATATTTACAACCAAATACTCTAAGGTAAGAAATCTTGGGTTTTCTTCCATTCCAAAGCTCATAAGGGGTTTTGTATAAAATAGGTCTTTTGAAAACACGGTTTGAAATATAACAAGCGATATTAGTGGCTTCCGCCTAAAAGTAGGTTGGTTAACTATACTCATTAAGCATTGTTCTAGCCATCTCTACTAATGTTTGATTTTTCCTTTCAATTGCCCCATTTGTTGATGAGTTCTAGGTGTGGAAAAATCATGAGAAATTCTATTTTCTAAACAAAAATTTTCGAAGAGATCATTTTCAAACTCTTTGCAATGGTCACTTCTAATCTTAGAGATAAAATATCCCTTTTCATTTTGAACTCTCTTAGCTAAGTTCTTGAAATTTTCAAAAGCATTACTTTTATGAGATAAGAAAATTACCCAAGTAAACCCAAAGTAATCATCTACAATGACAAATGCATAATGTTTTTCACCTAAGTTAGCAATTCTACTAGGTCCAAACAAATCAAGATGTAAACGTTGTAGAGGTCTAGAAGTACTTACAACATTTTTGGGATTGAATGGTGATTTATGTTGCTTTCCTCTTTGACATGTCTCACCAGTCTTATCCTTCAAATACTTGACCTTTAGGAGCCCATCTACTAGTTCATCCTTAGTAAGACTTTGAATTAGCTCCATGCTTATATATCCAAGCCTTCTATGCCACAGCCAAGATTCTTCACTAATAGACATAAGATAACTAGAGGAAGCATTAGTTAACTTATGCAAGTCAATTATGTAAATGTTGCCATCTCTTTCTCCCTTGAATATCTCTTGACCATTTAAAGAGGTCACTAGACATCCATCAGAGCTAAAGATGACTTGATTTCCCTTATTACATAATTGACTCACACTTATGAGATTATGCTTCAAACCATCAACAAGCATCACGTCCTCAATAATTGAAATACCATCTATGGAACCAATGCCAATTACCTTACCTTTAGTATTGTTTCCAACAGTAACCTTGCCTCCATCTACACGTTTAATGTTTGTAAAGAGACTTTTATTTCCGGTCATATGCCTTGAGCATCCACTATCCAATAGCCACACATTTTCATTACTTGTTGATTTAAGGCATACCTACAAAACATAAATTCAAGTTTGGCTTTTAGGTACCCAAACAAACTTGTGTCCTTAGAGGTTAGTTTTAGGAGAATCCTAATGGGATTTCCTTATCAAATAATGAATGTTAATATAACCAAACTCCATGCAATAATGGCATTACTTAGTCTTAAAAGACTTTTGCCACTTCACTTGGGATTTTGGCCTCATAACCTTCTTGTTTGAGGCATAAGAAGAAGTGCAACAATAAACACATTCATGTGTAGTGGGTGTTTTCCTAGGTGCATGCCTCTTATGTATGAAGGCATGGTTAGCCTTTTGATGTTTCCCTCCTAAGCCAAGTAAGCCTTTGCTATTCTTCTTTTGAATAAAGGCTTTAGTATGTGATTTGTTTTTAGTCTTAGAGGCACCTACCTCAATTGAGGAGGTTTGTGGTGTGGATGCCTTTACAAAAATAGTTCTAGGTATGGATGATGATGATGCTTCATTAAAGCCTAGGCCATGTCTCACTAAGGGAGGTCTTTTGGATACAATGAGGGTATCCAAACTCTCATTCCCGTTGTGAAATTTAGAAATGGAGTCTTAACTACTCAACCTCATTTTTCAAAGCATTATTTTCCTTAAGTAAAGAATTGGTTGAGGGTCTAGATGAAAACTCATATAATGACTTCTTAAGAGAAGCATTAGAAGTTTTTAGCTCTTCCACAACCTTTTGAAAGTTGGCTATGTCATCCTTAAGTTTGGAGCTATTTTTCTTGTGAAAATCAACTTTCTTTTTATATCTCTCTAATTCTAGACCCATAATCTCAATAAGATCATCATCATCATCATCATTACAATCATTTAATGCAAAAGAGGAAAAAGTAGAAGTTACCTCATTAGAGTTATCCTCTAAAACCATGAAACACAAGTTGGCTACATCTTCATAACTCCCTTCATTATCACTTGATGTAGGATCATCCCATGTAGCTTTATGGCCTTTGTCTCTCTATCTTTGCGAGACTTGCCCTTGTACTTTTTGAGCCTTGGACATTCGATTTAATATGGCCCTTCTTGCCATATTCATAGCATTTCATCTCCTCCTTGTACTTATTGAAGTTGGATGAGGAGCCTTTGAACTTTGATGTTCTTTTCTTATACTTCATGATAGTCCATGATAGTCCCATATTTATTGACTATCATTCTATTGACTCTTATTGATAGCATGACTATCTCCTCACCCTCTTTTTCACTTCCCTCATCATCACTAATAAGCTATAAATCTTGAGCTTTTGAAGAGGTGTGCTTGCCTTTAGTGTAAGGGCCATCTTCTTTTCTTTTTCTCCTTCAAGCTCTTTCTCTCTCACAAAAGCCATCTTATGAGTTAGAAGCTTGCCAATGAGCACATTGATAGGAATGGTGCTCAAGTCTTCATTGGCTTCTTCCATACCTGCTACTCTTAAATCATAGTCCTTCATTGGAAGACTTCTCAAGATCTTGTTGTTTACATCTTCAAGGCTTATATGTCTTCCATATTTCTTCATATTATTGATGATTAAGAGTACACGGTTTGTCATGTCGATGATGGTCTCATTAGGCTTCTTCTTAAATAGCTCATATTCATTCATAAAGAGTTAAATCTTCCTTGAATGAACTTGTTTTGTGCCTTTTATGATAGTTCTCCAATGTCCTCCACTTACTAAAGGTGCTTGGAAAATATTGAACTCTCCCACGCTCTTCAAGAAAGAGAGAGAGAGCTTGCTAAGATTGCCATGGCCTTCTTAATTTTTCCATTTGCCTTCTTGTGTGGTTCAATGCATTCATCCCTTAGGACAACTTCATCTTCTCATTCGGAATTCTTCTTTATTGGTGGTGTCCACTCCTTATGAACACTATCCTATACATCAATGCCTTCACTATCCAACTAGGCCTCCATTCTAAACTTCCAATGGGCATAGTTTGACGTATCAAAATAAGGCTTGAGACTTTGAAATCATTCTCAGGCCATTGTTGATCTTTGCTAGAGCTTATAAGTCTTGAATTCTAGACCTTGCTCTAATACCAATTGTTTCCCAAACAATCACTAAGAAGGGGGGAGGGATGAATTGGTGGGAAATTAAAATTTTAGTGCATACAAAGATGATGGAAAAAATAGAGAAGAGAAAGACACGCGAATTTTATAGAGATTCGAGTGTTAACTAACCCTACTCCTCTCCCCAATATCAATTGGGTATTCACTAATCTAGCCTTTAGATTACAAGTGGAGTTTTACCTAGATCACTACCAACTATGGTGTTTTCACAAGGCTAACACTCAATCCAAAATTTTCTTGTACTTTAATGGCTCACACAACAACCAATTCTTTGTAATTTGGCTCACACACTACCCAATTACAATATAAATCCAAATGTTTAAGACCAACACTTAAACCCTTACAAGAATTAATGAAAGAAAATGAGAAATCAATTAGCAAGAGTTTTGGCACAATCAAAGTAGTTGGATTAATTAAATGACATTTTGATAGGATATTTATACTGATTTCTCACCAAATAACCGTTATAAATGAGTGTCATAATTCTTTCTAACGTTCTCTTACAAGTGCATTTAATATTGCCTGTAGAGAAGGTTTTCTAGTCGAGAAAATGGATTTTCTAGTTGGAAAATAGCCTGACTTAACACATGGTAATATCTGGTTGGCTGAAGGCTCTAACGGCTAGTTCCTATATGAATTTTCTGGTCGGGACTTGCTTGATGCTACTTGTTTAAAGGGACTTTGTACTATTTGCTTCGAGTCTCTCTTGGTCGAGACACCCTTTCCCAGTCAGGACCTTGATCAATGTTGGTCATTTTGACTTCTCAAATGACATGGCACAATTTGGTTAGGGCACCAATCAACAGTCATGTGTTTTGGATTTTCCTGGTCATGCCTCCCTTTTTCCGGTCTGTACATATACTTTTCCAGTCTAGAAAGTCCCTTTCCCGATATGTATTCTCTACTGGATCCTTGGGAAGTCTAGGGGTTAATTTTTTTCCGATCTATACACATGTTTTCCAGTTCGGAAAACAATCCCTGTTTGGAAACTCTTGCCCCGGTCGGGAGTTACAAGTCCACAAGTAATTTTTGACTCATTCATTGGATAAATCAAGGCCAAATGTACTGAAACTTTAGATACTATTAAAATAACATTAAATAAAATTATTAGTAATATTTAATTTAATTGTCAATATCAAAATGAAGAGCAATAACCCTAAAGTCAATATCATACAATGTCATACCATATAGAATGATATGTAAGGACAATTCTAATTTCGGCTGCTACATCATATGTTACATAGCAGTGTTATAAGACAAAAAGATAAAAAAAAATTGTTTCATATTTGCGCTTTCAATTAATTTCATTTGGCCATTAAATTTAGGGGAAAGTACAAAAAATGTACTTGTGATTTTATGTTTTTGCAATTTCAAGTACAATATTTTTTTCGTGCTTAAAAGGATTTTTATGGTTTGTGCCTTTAGTAAATTAAAGTTTTTTTTTGCTATAATAATGTTGAAAAACACTGAGTTGGTGCTAAATGTGTAACGAAATAGATACTAGCTCACTGTTTTATAACATTATTATGATAAAAAAAAATTTAAATTTACTAATAGAGCAAACTATAAGACTTTTTTTGGCCCAAAAAAAGCTTCATACTTGAAATTGCAAAAGTATGAAACTACATGTACATTTTTTAAATATTTCTTTTAAATTTATACCTTAATTCAATATCATAAAAGAATTTTTTTTTTCAATTTCTCTTCATTGTACTCATATCGTTCAAATATTTTTTTTTTATTACAAAAAAATTCTTATATTTATTGAATTGTAAATAGAATATAAGTTGACTTACCATAGATGAAACTAATCCAAAGCGTGAATAGTACAACTTCTTTATCTTTTTGTCCACGAGGCACAGTCATGTGACATTTGATGTGGCAGTCGAATTTAGAGTTTTACTTATGTGTTATCCTACATGGCATAATGTAGTAGAACATTGGTGCTATATTAGTAGCCATGACACAATTCCAGCGGCTGACTCAACTAAACTTGCCAAAAATTAATTTTATGAAAAATTTTGTTTGCTTACTTTTTTCAAACAAAAAATTTAATATTAATTTTACCACAAATGATTTTGTAACTGCCAGTGAAATTAACTCTTTTTATTAACCGGAATAATAAAGAGAAACATTTCTCATTGTTATTTTTTTTACAGGAGCAATAAAGAGAAGAGAAGCACTTCTTATTATCAATCCCGATTTAAAAAAGGTTGTCACCATTCCATACTCTACCAACTTTTACTTAATGAAAAGTAAATACTTGCTGGACAAAAACTTAATTTGTTACCTAAATCAACTCAATAAAAGACCTGAGAAAATTTATCTGATTTGAATTAGCTTGATGAAATTCATTTAAATTTAATAAAATTTGAATAGATACAGCTGAAATTAATTTGAATTTAAAAATAATTTAAATTAAACTTTTAAAATTTAGATTGACATGATAATACATCCAATTAGTCTATTTATAGGAAATTTTTAAAAATGTCAAAAACTTCTTAAAATATTACAACAATACTTCCACTTAATTTTTTTATGAAACTACTAAAAGTACCAAAAAATATTACAAAAATACTCACACTCGAAAAGTCATCCAAAGTATGCCAAAAAATACATATTCGTTATATCTCTGATATACTTTGAGCGTATCTTGGTTTGGTATTTTTTGGAAATACCTTAGGTATACCTTAATTCAGTATAACTTGAAAATACCTGAAAAATACCTTAAATATACCTTGAAAATATATTGAGAATTTTTTAAGAAGTCATTGGGTATACTTTGGGAATTCATTGATAATATATTAGGTATATCTAGGAAATATATTAGGCATGCATTCGAATGTCTTAAGAGCTTATTGGGAACACCTCGAAAAACAATGCTTTAACACATTGTAATTCAAATTCCATGGCCTCAAATTCCTCTAGCAATCACAACCCATCAAGCCCATTTTGAGAAGCGAAATGCATTAGATGAAGTTTAGGAATTTGAGAAGATGAAGTGGCGACTATAAGCTTACCAGTTTTGTTTGAGTGGAATCCCTTGCTTAGGAAATTTACGATGTGAAATTTTTATAACTATATATATATATGGGAGAGTGAAAAGTCGACGATATAGAGTGTTTGGAATTGTTATTAAGAATTCTAAAAGTAGATTTTAATTTTTTTTAATTTAATTGATTAATTTTTTAAATTTTTTACAAACTACTTTTTTCAAATATATTTTTAAAAAAAACATCTATTTATCTGCTTATATTAAAAACAATTTTCAAAATTAAAAAAAAATTAAAAATACAATTTTTTTCTAAAAAACGCTTTATGTTGATTTTATGATGATTGAGAATTAGTTTAAATATATTTATTAATGAAATTAATTTAAATTGAAATTTGATGCAATTTCAGATAGTGGTTTGTTTAAAAAAAATTAAATTTGTATATGATTCTTATTCATGTGATCTGAAAAAAATCTAGCATAAGATTTGAAATGAAAAATTTGTCTTCATAATCAAATCAAAATATCCTTAATATCTTATTTGATCGCTTGATTGTTAAGTTTAATTTTAAAATATAAAAATATAAGTATTTACTATTAATTATTGTCAAAATCTCAACTAGTATTTGGCAGATAATCTCTTTTATCTTGCATTTTATAGCTACACCATATATACAAGTAAACTCAAGGTTGAAATACCTTATCTTTTTCTAATAGCATAATAAATTAAATCTCAAAATTGTCATATTTCAATTTTAAAAATGCATAAATGCTTCTCCTGTTAAAAAAAAAAAAAGCAGTTCATTTTAACAAGTCAAACATCTTTTTTAACACAATGTATTTATTTTACTCTAACGAAATCCCACTTAAGTCCCAGCCAATTTGCAATTCTCACATTCTGCCACACAGCCAAACTTTTTATTCATATGACAGCAGCAAGTTAGTTTGTTGTTAACTCAGTAGCTGTAAGTCAACAGGAAGCAGCTCATAAGCAATTTGCAAAAAGTACCCTTTTTTGCAAAATTATATGAAAAAAGAAATATTAACAAAGTAATTATGCCCATGATAAGCTTATTGCTTAAAAATAAGGTAATTCTACTGTAGCAGAGAAATTTCAAAGAAAGTCCAATCCAATATAAGCAGCTGCCACGTGAACAGTTGACAGATATTTAGGATTACCTCATGCAAACTCTTTGAAGTCTTCGGAAGCCGCATCATGCAAGCTTCCCAGACAACATTAGTGTATCTACGCAACAGTAGTTTCCTTTCTTAGAGCTCCATTTAGCTGCCTTGTAATAGTAGTCTTTTCATCACCACTTGCAACCTCCTGCTTTCCTGGAATCAAGACTGATGCTTCTTGATTTGTTTGCTCGTCGGTTTCTCCGAGTGAAGGATGTGATCTTCCACTCCCACGAACAAGAGCTTGAATGCACGTTTTCAGTTCTTTATCCTTCATCAAAGCCTCCAATGTCACATGTACACCTAAATATTCAAGGTACAAATGTATTCATGATTCTACAAGCACAGGTTTGCTTAATTAGCTGAAAATAAGAAACTGCTTGATTCTGATAGTTGAATGTTATCTAATAACCAACTTAAGCAAATCTGACAATTTAACTTCAACACTTACGGTATCTCCAATAGTGCTTTGGATTTGTTGGATCATTGATTGTCTCCTCGGTCGCAGGGCGTGTCATGTACTCTTCTTTCAATGCTAACAAATCCTGATTGTTAAATAAAAATCCACTGTTCATATGTGACATTATTGATTGATATAGTTCTCATATGAAAGATACTACAGAATTCTAAAGCAAGTGAATGATCTGATGTTTGTCAATAAAGTGACCAAGTTTTGTCCTAATACCTGCAGAGGGAAAATTGCCCACATTGATGGAGCTTCAACATGTTGCCTTATAACAAAACGTGCAATATCTGGAGTGCATTTACTAGGAGGCAATATGTCTGTCCCCACCACAGTCTTGAAGAATCTGTGTCTTCTATCCTCATCTTCTTCCCACCAAGCACGCAAAGTAGAGCAGTCATGGCATGATGGAGCACACACCTGAAGCATATGAGCAATGATGTTAGCCAAAAATAAACTACATTCCAAAACCGAATATAATAATTATTCTGATATTTCAACTGTTGGTATTTTACTCTTATAAAACAAATTTGAAGATTTTTGAGGGGCCACAGAATGCAATAGGGAAAAAAAATCCAATACCAATAAAATTTTTCATGCTTTATAGAAAGAAACTAAAGTGCTAATTTTTTATCGGCAAGCCCAATATTCTCACTCATTAAGGAGAAAAGCAGAAGAAATAATAATAATAATAAATAAATAAATAAAAATGAATTGCACATTGTAAAGCAAGAAGGAAAAATTTTATTCTTTTTCTTGAGCTTCTATAAATGGAACTGTGGGAACAATTTCCACGCAATGTCATTGAACCAGCATTTTAATATAAAAAGAACTAACGAAAGAATTGGATGTCTTTGGCTTACTGTCTAAAGGCAAAGTGTGTCTAATTTATAAATGCCATATTTGGCATTGCGTTTGAAAAAAGTGTTTTTTGGAAAAAATTTTGTATTTTTAATTTTTTTTTTTAGTTTTGAAAACTGCTTTTAGTATAAGCAGGTAAATAGATGCATTTTTCAAAAGTAGGTTTGAAAAAAAGAGTTTATAAAAAATTAAAAAAATCATTCAATTAAATAAAAAAAATTCAAATTATGCTTTTAAAACCCTGCTTTTGGTATAAGCAAGTAAATAGATGCATTTTTCAAAAGCATGTTTGAAAAAAACAGTTTATAAAAAATTAAAAAAAATCAGTCAATTAAATAAAAAAAATTCAAAATTTGCTTTTAAAACCCTCAACAATAATCCCAAATATCCCCAAAGTTAAAAAAAAAAAAAAAAAAAAACTTCATTCAACAAGCAAAGGAGTCAGTTTAGTAAAAATTAAGTTCAATCCATTTTCTGCATAGCTGATACAAGAACTTTAAAGCCCAACTAATTGCATACTATCCATATGACAGACAAACTTAGAGGGTACAGCTGAACGGAAGGCGGTGTCTGCACCAATAGATCTATGTCCAGAAACAACTATTTTCAAGGTTTACAGGCTGGAATAAAAATAATAATCTTTCCTTTTTTTTTTTTTCCTATTTGGCTCATAATGAGGAAGATTAAGAAGAGCAGTATGCATCACATATGACCCTCGACTATAATCAAATGAGTAATCAAGCCTCTCTTCTCTTACAGTTTTCAATTTAAGAAATATCATTTCACTTAAAAGGGAAAAAAAAAAATTGTATGTGCGGCACACAATCCTCTAATAGAAGAAAATAGCGAAGGAGCGTACTTGACATTTGAGTATAGCATAATGGTTCATTGATGTAACCAATAATTTTAATAACTAGACAAAATGGCATCATTCTACATCAAAAAATTTATGCACTTTTTTCAAGGAAAATCCAAATAGTGTCATTCACAACCAAGGGCATATTAGCAAGTTCAGCAAATGAGATTATAAAATGCATTTCATTTTGGCGCAATGTTTTTTATTAGTTGGCAAAAAATCCTCTTACAGAGGCTGCAAAAAATACTGTTCATGCCTTTCGTTACTGGTGGTGGCATTACTTGGTGGAATTACTTTTGTTCATTGTAGCAGCAAAAATATTACGACCGACAAAAGTCAGCTGAAAAAGGCACAAATATATAATGACATTGGGACTCACCGTCATATAGCTGTGTTGAGAAGGAATACCAAACTCCTGACCAGGTTCACTAGGCATGCGTTGAATGCGTAAACCTATCAATCCCAACTCTTGCATAACCTGTGTTGCAGTTTCAAGTCTAGAAATATAAATCACATAAAATAACCAAAGAAAGAAAGAAAGATGAGTATGGCGGGTAATCAGAGATGACACAAGAAAAGGTTGAATGAACATACAGGGTGAACGCAGGCCGGAATGAGACCCAGATCTTCTCCACAGGCTAACATGTCTGACGAATTCAGGAGAACAGGTAGAGTTTTCATAGCATTTCGCCTCCATAGATTATCTTGCCGGTAGAAATAGTAATCATAGTACAATCTTTTCAGAACATTTTTGCTGTAAGGAATCACAGCTAGTAAGAAATGCTATATTGGTGGGAATCCAGGAAGCTAAAAGGATCAGAAAATAATAATCAAAAGCTGGAGTACCGGGCAGGACTAATCAACAGATCCTACAACAAGAAACAGTTTACATTGTTCACTTTAAAAAGCTTATCCTTGAGCTTGCAACTAAGACAAATTATTGCACTTGCAACTAAGACAAATTATTACATGAGAAGGGTATGTGCATCTTTCCTCTCATATGGGGCGCATCCATCATGTGAGATGCACCACATAATATTACAGGGAATGCACACTCGCCCATCACATCTAACTAGAAATTTCTCAGCAACAAATAATTGAAAGGAGTCCTCGGACTATGAATTGTATGTCAGATCAGTTGTCAATCATGAATCAACTAAATTACCCTCATTTTGAGAATAAAGTATTTAATAAACAAATTATCAATTAATTCCTCTTAAACCGTTATTTGGACAAGTTCTGTCTCCACTGTTTTATCACACACACTCATAATAACCAAAGAAAAATTCCCACTTTCAAATACATTTAGTAAAAAAAAGTAATCAATTCTTAGCCATGGGAAGAAAGGGAGTAAAAGTAACTTAATCAATTTACAGCGAGGACTTGTATATACATGCCAAATTCAAGACTAGATAGGATAAGTTTTCTAATTTAGTTCAATCAAATATTCCCTACAAATTAAGGGTTAAAATGTTTTTACTCTTTTATTGAGAATTTACCATTACAGGAAGGCAAAGCATAAAAGGATGTTAAAAATGAAGAAGAGCCTGAAATAATATGTACATTCATAGTTGAATTTCTTTATTAACAAAGAAAAGCTACAGTGAAGCCTTTAAACCATATCAACAAGAGATATAAATTTGAACATAGCAGACATTTGTAAATAAGCCAAAAACTAATTTTATCCCACAAGTGGTGCAAAAATTATGTTTTCCAACCAAATATTCTATTCTTTCAGAACCATTGGGAGCACACTTTGACCATCTGCCGCACAGGAGAGGATCCCTCTACAATCTGGTAAAACCTCTAGGACTCGAGGTTGAAATTTTTGGGTGGAAAAGAAACAATTAAAGTGCGGCACAATAATCAATAACATTCAATTTGATTTTAAGCCAATAGGAATTGAATCTAGAGGCAGACTTTTCTCATGAATATGATAATGGAAAATTATAGCGAACACAAACTTCAAATGATATTTTGCCAATATATAAAAAGTATGAAAGAATCCCAGTAGAAGTCTTACGGTAAGTGGAGGAATGAAAAGAAGCATCAATAGGAACACAGGTGTATTGAAAGATATGTTTCAGAGGAAGTGGACTGCTGAAGGTAATCCAAAAGCAAATCTCTTATCACATTTAGCTTACATCAGAATTCATCCTTATGCCCCATAATTTTTGTTATAGCCCATGAGTAACTGACACAGCATATTAACAAGGGTATTTCACGCTCCATGATAAACTTTACTGAATGAGCACCCTAAAGTCTATGGGTTTCAAACTAAGTAGAACTTAAACAGAATATATGAATTGCAATTTCAGCAATGCAGAAAGAGACAACATTAGTCTAGACAGTGAAGAGGTTCCCAAAGCAAAACTTTCTCATCTAAAGAATGGGATGTTAATTATAGAACTTAAGCAAGACAACTGGAAGAGAAAAGTGTGATGGGGTCTTTTACAATAATAACATCCCTACAATGTTTCTGTGACAACATTCGGTCCTGCAATGATGCATGCTAACTAGTGTTGGATGATCAAAATATTATGTTCATAATCATATGCATGACGAAAGTGAGAATTCTAAGATAAATGTTTGGAAAAACAAGGTATGTTGTTTAAAGATTAAATGAGACCGGGGATTGAGACAGTTTGTGCACATCCAGGACAGATCAATAAATGTATCAGGTAGAAGGTCGAGCATATCAAGCAAAGTGAGACTAAATGTAGAATTCCAAGAATGAAATAACAATTAAGGATATATGAGCATTAGACCTTTCTATGAATGTGCAGTTAATCTAAGAACAATGAAGGAAATGATTCCATTTAACTTAACTGGTATGAAAGCTCAATGCAGAGCTACTCTGCGTGTATTTGGAATCTCGATTACAAACTTAATTATGCAAAGATTATATAAAGCATAATCTTTTTTCTGATTTTGCCATCTCAAAAGCCTCAAAATTTCATTGACAAAGATTTCCCAAATTCCTAGAAAATGTAACACTTCTAACAACCACGTAAAAAGGGAAGCTTTAACCTTAGAGAATCCTGAACTCATCCATTGTCAAAAACAGTAGAACTTAATATGCGAACCAAATTCCCAATGGAGCAAGAGATCAAGAAATGTACAGAGAAAACAATGAGATTACTATTATAGACTTATAGTCCATGACACAAATGCCACAGCTAAGCAAACCATTAGATTTAATCATACAGAAGATTACTGACCAAACAAAAACTCTAACTTTAGATATGACCTTAGCCTAGATAAAAAGTTTCAATTCACAGACACATTAATATAAGCTCATGCTTCATCAAAAGCAAATCACTGGAGCTAATCAAATAGAAGATTATTAACCAAACAAAAGCCCCTAGTGTAGATAGACCTTAGCATTGATAAAAAAAAATTTCAATTCACATATATATATATATATATAGAGAGAGAGAGAGAGAGAGAGAGAGAGAGAGAGAGAGAAAGCAGCAGCAGCAGAGAAGCAGTCAGGGGTTTATTAATGACTAAAACACCACTACAGAGGGCAAGGAGAGTAGGGTCAAGTGAGCAAATTGACTAGCCAATCATGAGTGACCACTTTCATGTGTGTGTGTGTATGTGCATATGTCTTCAATCTCTTTGAAAACAAATAAACTAATTCCAGATGTTCCGAAGCCAATAATTTTAAGTACCTGTGGTCATCCAAATCTTGAAAACTTGAAGTATCCTCAAGGTTGAAACGAGGATACAATTTTCTTGCATCCTCCGAATCTCTAATAAGAACTATATTCTGCAAACATAGTTGAACAGGTCAAAAGCCTAGGACGAGGACTAGTTTTTTTGTTATCTACACTATGTTACCTTCAAAAGATCAAAGAGATCGCGACGTATCTTTTCCTCGCTCTCCAACATGGACTTCTCAGAAAATGTCTTCAACTTGGAAGCAATTTTTTTCTCTGTGTTACAATCCTCCTTAAACTACGATATATTCGGGAAAAATATGTGAAGAACTATTTGGTGTAATATTCCATAAAAAAAAACAATAATAATAATAATAATATGTCAATATAATTTTGCTGCTTACTCGAGTGGGCATACATAAATTCTCCATACCACTCGTATTAGACTAACTATCCATACATACAGTACTTACAAAGATGAATCTAAATGACCAAGACTGAAAGTAAGCAAGACTATAGTCATTCATGATCCAGGGAAAATGAATATAATAAAAAATCAAAAGTTATCTACCAATATGCGGTACCGCACCTCATAATGCCCCTTCTGATGTTCATTCAGAAAATTTGAGGCAATAAAAATCCATGCTATTCCAAACTTTTCCTGAAGTAAGATTAAAAATAAAGGATTATCACATCTTGTTTACTTTAAGGTGATCCATCACTTCAAATAAGAATTCAGAATACATAAACAATGAAAAGTTAGTAACCTGCAAAAATTCCTGCCGTATATATGGATGGCTCAAGCGATCAAAATCCCAAATCCCTTGGCTTTCGAGCTCTTCCTGCAGAAATATCATTTTGGTGTTCATTACAAAGGATATAATCATGCAAGAGTAGTTTAGACTCGCTATAGGATTACCTATAGCAAGCTGCTGCAATGCTACCATACAATATACCAGTTACTCTGAGAACAAATACTGGAAGAATGCAGCTATACCTGACTGAGAGGGATTGATGGTCTAAATTTTCCAATTAGACCTGTCATAGCATGCTCAGGAAGTTCCCAAATTCTAAAGAAGCCCAATATATGATCAATCCTGTATGCTGTAAAGTATTTGGCCATCTGTTACAATCAAAGAACGCATTTTTCAGGAAACATAGAAAAAATTTAGTCCAAATGAAACAGAATATCTAAATGTAAGTATAAATAAATATACTGATCATGTCACAGTACAAAACCTGTGTTAAACGAGCACGCCACCAAGCATAGTTGTCTTTAGACATTTCCTCCCAGTTATAAGTTGGAAAACCCCAATTCTGGCCATTTTTATCAAAGTAATCTGGAGGTGCTCCAGTAGAAGTATTCATACGAAATAAATTTGGGTAAACCCAAGTATCAACACTGTTTCTGTCAACACCGATAGGCAGATCTCCTTTCAATACCACTCCTTTCTTTCTTGCATACTCTGCAGCTTCTGACAGCTGATAATCAATTTTTTTTAATACAATTATCAGTTCATAATTTTGGCTTACAACACAGTACAACTGTCATTTGTTCAAGACCGAGCACAAAAATCCACATGTATAATCAGGAGGTGAAATGAACTTACTTGCGAATGTAAATGGAATTGGATATAATAATGGAAGCAAATTATGTCATAGTGCAAGCTATCTTTTGAGACAAGTTTCTCAAGCTGCAAAACATCAAATATTGTTAGATATGTTAGGACCCTAACTTCCTCCTGCAATTCACAACAAACACACACAGCACAAGCCAACAATAGCAGCAAATAGCTTTGATATGGAGGTAAATGTATTGATTGATGAAATGGAAATTGACTGAATGTAAAAAAAGTAAAGAGATATTCGAAAGTCTCCTAAGCTCTCCCAAGGAGATATTCGAGAGTCCCCTAAGCTCTCCCAACCCAAAACCCAAGAGAAAATACTCACCTCCTCCCTCTGCTCACAAACCCATTATTTATACACATACTCACTAATCACAAGGCATAACGGAATGCCCAGCTAAAAACCACCCCATAGTCTCTCCTTCCAGCTCAGCCTAACTGATTTCTGCCACCTGGCAGCTCTATTGGGGCCTAACATTTTCCTTTTTTTTTATCTGAAACCAGCCAATTTTCCTTATTGCATGTAGCTGACTCCTGGTAATTTAAGATCTAAGAACCAGGTTAACCACAATTTGTTGTATGGAAGGAGAAAAATATTTTTGATTAATTAAAACAAGTATCAGTTGAGACAAACCAAAGTTAATTACCTTCTCTCTAGAATAATAAGAGAAACGGCCCCATTGACTGTGATCAGATGTTTCAAAGAAGTCCCTCAAAAAACAGAAGGCTGCATAGGGTTTTAACCATTCCTTTCATAAAGCAAATGGCAAGTCAGGAAAACAATTGGAATTCAGAAGAACACAAAAAGAAGATTGATTATGTTCAAACCACATGTAGGAAACAAAAATATGATGATGGGATTAGAAAGATTTTCAGCCGTAAAATAATCAGACAGAAGAACTAAAATTCCATAAGACCTGATTCTCTAAGAAATATTGCTGAAAGGAACTGGAGCTAAGAATCAAATCCTTCTCTTGGGCAAAAACTTTCTTGGCAATCGAAAGTTTAGCGGCCAGAGTAGCCTCATAATCAACATCCTGCACGCATTACAAATTTTTTTATATGAATAAAAGGTGGGACCCATCCACTTAAAACATTACACTAATCATACACTTAAAATTTCTGAATGATATTTATATTAACTGAGGATTTCTGATGATATTTACATTAAGTGAGAACCTATTTGTTAAAATAATGTTAAGAATCCTACAACTTCTTGGCACCCAGAAGGGCAAGGAACTATATTAGAGTTTCAACCTGCATCTTTTCAAGTATGCTGAATATATGGATTTAGCCAGATGGTGGCTCGTTGGCTGCACAAACATATAGCCAGAACAAAGACTCTTTCTTTCAATTCACCTGAAGCGACCAATGTAAATCCATTTAATTTCCCAAAGTGCCATTCCTGATAGAATTTCAATATGCTGAACATTTAATAATGAAAAAAGACTATGAGCCAAATATTCTAACTTGTGCACATTTGGCATTAACTTATTGCAAGTGGATGGCAAGAACAAATGCTATCTCAGAAGATGGGGACAACTATACCAAACTGGATTAACTGGGACATAATTTTCTATTCAAGTATAATGCCCTTATAAGACTTTCTTATTTATAGTTGGCTCTCGTTACAAAAATACGACAAAAGAAACACCTAATTCTTACCAAATTTGTTTGTACATTCCTTGAAGTGTTATAGAATTAGGAAACACTCAAATAAGCTCCATACTTCTTCAATCTAGTCCCAAGGGGAAAATGCTGGGCATCAAGATTATTAGGATTTGAATGTACAATCAAATGAGAAGTGTATCTAGGGACATTACATGCATCTAAATTTTCAAAGATATGCACATAAAATGTTTGACAACTGCCTCCCTTCTTAGCCCCATGGATAAAGTAAGTTGCATGAAGAAAAGGTAACAATTCTTCACATGATTCAAGTTGAAGTTGTTCGAATCGTCTAAGAGCATATGGTATTGGACTTTTAAGCTGTAAAGGAATGCTTAGAAGTGCATGCCTAAAAAAAGAAAGTCTCAAGTCCATGAACTTTTGAAGTTTATTAACCACAGTGGACCAATTCGTTAGAATACTGCCAAACCATGTTTTATTAATATAATGACACTCAGACAAGTTAGCTTTTAAAGGAGGCCGGATCAATTATGAAGATGCCATTTATGAAATGGGCAAAGAATGTTTGGAAGTACGTGAAGGAAAATATTCAACTTTGTAATAAGGGTATGACATGACATTAAGCTATCCAAAAAAGGCATTTTGTTGTAATTTACTGCTCCCATGCTTGTAATACAACCAGTATCTCTCCATAAGTGTCTGTTCATCAAGAAACTCTGGTAGAGCTAGTTCACGACAACAGCTATTCTTTCATTCTCATTATTTTTAAAACAACAAATATATGAATCAGAAATGCCTTCTGTTGTGAGATTAAAGAATTGTGAAAGGAATACCTTTCTGTCCAGTTGCTTTTTAGCCTCTTGAATCTCTCTCTGCAAATAACATGAAATAGAAGGTTGTTCAACAAAAGTAAGATTAACACGAAAAAGATAAAAGCAGAAAAAAATTAAGATGCAAGGTTCATTCAATTAAAGAATAAACAATGCAAATTACAGGGGAAAAAAGGCATATCTTCATTCATATGTTGGGTAATGTATGAATCTACCTTGACATCCTCTTGTAGATTTGCTGAAAGTGCCTGTACTCTCAGGTATAATGGGTGCAATGCAAACACAGATAGTGAGCTGCATGAACAAGAAATTGAGGGAGGAAAAATGTTTTTATAAGATCGACAATCCAGGATGGAACAGTTTTAGTGCCTGAATATGATATGCAGGTAAGGAAGCCGTTATGATGCTAGCTAAGTGGTACACTACTTTCTTTTATCAGGTTAGGATTTAAATGTTTACAACAAAAACATAAGCATAAGTCAGCCACATGAGAAAAAAAAATTATATATTAAAATCAACAAGGTGAAAGCAAGTTCTACACCTCATTTTTTTCCTTTGTCTTCCAAACTCAACATGATTTTTATAACAAGGTCATAGTAGAGTTGTCATACCTGTAAGGATATGAATCCCACCACATCCCATGCACAGACGTGTCATTGATAGGAAGAAGCTGAACTAAATGAAATCCAGATTCCACAGCCCAATCAACAAGCAGTTTCAGGTCAAGAAACTCACCAACCCCAAGATCATTTTCTGACCTCACAGAAAACATTGGAATTGCTATACCAGCACCCCGCCAAGGCATTTCCTAAGGGAGCAATTTGATCAGCTAAGATAATAACTAAACTTCCCTGAAACACAAAATTTTCTTACATCAAGTTAGACACAATTACTCGCAACATGCCATCAGAAAGGAAAATGTATCTTGGGGGGATTTTTGAAGAGTCCAAAGAGATGTCCCGATTTTGACCCGTTTCCAACGAAATGTTTCCTGCCTTGTTGTATTTGCAGTACCTATACGTATCCAATGTTAAGGTTCCATAACCAAACAAAAAGTCAAGAAACCCTCAAACAATTGAAAACAAATCTCCAAAAGGATATTTTATTGGAAAATCACTTCTTGGCATCACGGCATCTACTTGCCAAATTGAGTTGCCTGCATAGCTTAGTTTAAGTCCGTCTTGAACCTTCCACTGGCCTAATTTGGCAGTGTTGCCAATTACATAGACCTGTATAAATCAAGCTTCATAAATAAAATCATGTATCAAGGCCAAATAAGATAATAAACATAACTCTACTATCAGGTATAATTTTCTATATAGATAAATGAGGATAGGTCATCAGGGAGGAGAATTTACAGAAGTGCCTTCCTCTACATTGGGGCAGCAAATTTTGAAATGGACAAGAACTGCATCTGTTATATTTCACAATTCACAGAGAAAAAGAGTAAGCAAACAAATGCTAAGACCAAAACTTAGGTGAGTAAGATATGGGTAATTACCTTCATTGTCGAGCCTATTTTGTACTCCTAGAGGTCTTTCTAGGTTCAAATTCCTACTTTTGCGAAAGATAACATCTTTGAAGGCACTTCTAAAAGGGATAGCATCACCACCAGTCTGGAAACAGTAAAACTGTTACATCACTATTTAAATGTACAGAAAATATTTGATTAACTCCTACCTGTCAAAGAATGAGTCTGTCATCATGAAACTCATAGCAATAAACTTAGGAAGGAATGTTCATATTATGGACTTAAATGGTGAGAAATGTGTCAGCCACAATCAGATATTTTGCCCTAAGCAATATAATACATACATAATATCTATATTGCATTCTAGAATTCAAATTAAGGCAAGATTCCATGGTTTAGGCAGCCAATTATCAATAAATTATAAATTGATAAAAGTATGTATTTTATTCATACATATACTGCAAGGAAAATGGAGAAAAAGGTAGCAAATGAAATTAAGTTTCTCATTTTGGATGTTTATTTAGAAAACAGTAAAAAAGTGACATTGTACAGCTTTTTTTTTTTTGGTGCTATTGCACCCTTACAAGGAATTCTCATTAATAGGTCTGAAGTTTGAAAGTTTCAGCCTGATTTGATAACTTATGGGAAGTTATATCAAAATGGTAAATCTGCCTAAAATGATAAACCTTTGCTGCAGAAAAAAAAAATAATAAATTTTTAATCTTTTCTTGCTGCGGCTCACCACACCTAACCCCGTGTCATCTTTTCCCTTCCTGAACTGCATTTTTTTTTTCTTTTCAATTGATAAGCTTCTTCACAAGTTTCAAAGCCATGTAATTCAGTGCAGAAACATATATGAGAGTTTTAGTTAAAAACCTGCAAGAATCTTTGTCTGCTCAAGCGCAAACCAATAGCAAGTTATTGATGGTAAACAGATTCTAGAAATCATGCATCATTCTATAATGACAAACCCTATATATGTGAAAATTTTAAGATAATCACGATTATTGTGTATTTTTAAATTTGAGAAAGAATGTGGGGGAAGCAAAGAGAAAACAACCAGAAGGGATCCCCTGTTTTGCACAAAAATCTTCAGGCATACATGTAAACCATGAGCCCTGAAAAAGGAACTGGCAAAAATAAGAGGAAGCACCAGCTACAGCTGCTAGGATATTTATGTCAGAATAAAATGCAAACCAAAGGGCAAAAATGATAAATTACTTTAGAAGACTAGAATTCTAACACACCAGCCTATTGAACCACTAAAACTGAGAGACAGTTCAATGAACTAAAACTATATATATATATATATAGTCTCAGTATAATCAGAATTAGGATAATCAAATTCTCACTGATCTTTACATAACCAAAGCAATTCAACAGTTGGGAGAAAGGAAATAAAGGAAAGAACAGTTAAGGGAAAAGAATAAAATATATCAAAGTAGTCCAAAACAATGCCGACAAAAATATTGATCTCAAAACTTGAAAAAGAAGAGATGGTCTGGTATCAGCACAATTTAGACCAAAAAGAATTTAATTCTACCCCTCAAAACTTCAGCTAGGTCAAGAGGCTACAAGTTCAGCATCACTGTCTTAAACATAAGCAATCAACTTTTGTAATATATGTATTCTCCCAGTCCTACAAACTTCATTCTCCAGTAAATAAACGAGGAAAATTAAACTTGTCTTATTGCCATTACTTCCATCTATTGGTCAGAAAACTCAACCTGGAAGTCCTTGTTTCTAACATGTAAAATGCAACAGACTTGATTCATGGCCCCTATGCATTCTATAATTAAAAAAGAAAATAATAAAATAAACTCCTGCAACTAACTGTGCCAAGTAAATGATAGTTAAGATATTGTCAATATCCAAAGTTCTTCACTTTGCAACAAAAAGAGTATGACTTCTAAAAACTATATTACAGGACAGTAAAAAGTTATGTTATAATTATCAGATGTATAATTCAACTCCTAAATCAAATAAATGTCATTTAACAGAAGTTAACTGAACCAAAACACGTAGTCTGCATCTTCTGATTTTTCTTCACAAAAAGAAAAGGTCCAATTAAATACGAATGAAATTAATTACTATTAAATTGAGTGTGAGGGAAATGTCTAAGACTCATCTTTTTAATTAGTCAGTAACTGGATGGCATGGTTGAAAAAAGTGGAAGCTCAGTCTAACATTTAAGTTAAGAATAAAAGAGCGTATCAACCTACAGCATATTGGACAAACAGGCAGCATAAAGTCATCTGTGTAAAGTACTGTACAAGAATACGAGAGAGTGGTAACAAAGCAGCAACCTTTTGATAAATAACTTTCACATTTTTCATACCCTTTTTTCAAACTATCCGATGCCCTAGGGAATATTTCTGCAGTTCCTCAGATTCCATTCCTACTTGAGAATTTCAGAATCAATAAATTTCACACAACTTATCAAGGACAGATATTCCGAAGTAAATGGTAAAAAAATTAAGGGATAATTGCCAAAAATAACATGAACTTTTAAGTTTCTATCCAAATTAAATTGCACTTTTTATTTTTTCATTTTAAATACACAAAATTTTAAAACTTTATCAATTTATAAATTCCGGCGAAACTTTACTAGCATGGTATAAAATTCCGACGAGATTAAAAAGGCTGTGCTAATTAGAAAACTGAGTCATTTTAGAAACTTTAAAACGCTATCGTTTTTGTTTTTTCTAAAATTTTAAAACCTAAATATCTCCGGTGAAACTCTGCTGACAATAAAATTTTTGTTTCTCCTTACTCTACTGACCAAATAACTTTCAAGCGCAACAACTATATGTCTTATTTTTCAAATTTAAGTAGAGATTTAGATTTTAAAATTTTAGCAAAAACAAAGATAATAGCGTTTTAAAGTTTTTAAAATGACTTAGTTTTCTAGTCAATTTCGTAGTCTGCACAATCTTTTTAATCTTACTGGAATTTTATAGTATGTCGGCAGAATTTCACCGAAATTCATAAATTGATAAAATTTTAAAAGTTTTTATATTTAAATGAGAAAATAAAAAGTACAATTTAATTTTGATTCAACCTTAAAAATTCAGATTATTTTTAGCAATTTTCCCAAAAGTTAAAACTAAAATAAAGTATCTCTACAGGTATTGGCAGCATAGTGAAGACACAAAAGAATCCCTGAAATGAGACTCTTGAAACTGCGACACAAATATATTTATAAAGCAGGAAGAGTAAAGGAAAAGGAGAAAAAAGCATCACCTGCCAAAGATCATGAAGCTGGACAGTTTCTCCACCACTTAACCCCTCAGGAAGTAACAGCTTACGCTTCTTACCCATCTCCCATCTTAGCACATTTTTCTCATCATCCACCACATAGTAACTATACTCACAAGTATATTCACATGGAACAGCAACAGTTCCATACCATATAAGCTCCTCGCCCTCATGAACAGGGCTCAACAGCAAGCCCTTCTTCACACTCCATGAACCCAGGATTGGTTCAGAACCGCATACAAGCAGGTTCTGACCCCATTGAGTGTAATATGGTATTCTAAAACTCACATTCACCGATTTCACATACTTACTCCCAGATAACAGTCCCAAATTGTCCATTTCTTTCAGAGATAGATCAGACCCAGATGATATTTCTCACAATCTGGAAATTCAGAGCGATTAGTGTTAGTATACACATAAAACTCAAAAATACTTGGCAAAAACAAATTGTGATTAGCATTTCTCATATTGAAAGCAAGAAGCTAACAAGAGATTGACCAAATGCTTAATAAGAACCTAGCAAAACAAAATAAGGAAAACCCAGAAAGCAAGGCACTGAGAATTCAGAGAATTGAGCGAAAATTCACAAATTACTGCAAAATAACGAGTCCAATATTTTAAAAAAAAAATTATAAATTAGAATAAGAGAATCCATAATAAGAAATAAAGAAAATAGAAAAAAAAAATTCAACCGAGATGCAAGTAGTGACCTTTACTTAAAGGAAAAGGATGATTTTTCCAGTTATCGGGGAAATGTATGTACTAAAATAGAGAGAAGTGAATAAGAACCAAAAGGGATTATAACAGTGAGATTTGTTTGATTGTAAGAAACAAAATAAAAAAGAGTGATTCCTTTGAATTTGTAATTTTGCCCAGAGACATTACAGAGAAAAAGGTTTATCGCTTTCTTTAGTTAGTGGGAAGATATTTTATTTAGTAGCAAAAAGAAGAGCCCAGAAATTTTGATATTTTTGGTGTGCAAAGGACAAGAGAAACAAAAAGAGCGTCTTTTAGCTGATCTGACGACGAAAGTTAAAAGAATAGATCTTAGACATCTGTGTCTATGTGACTCTTTCTGTCCATTAATTAACACTCCATACATAATTTTTTTTTTCCTTTTCTTTTTCTTTATCACATGTATTTTCGTTCAGTCAACCAGTATTATTATTCTAATACCAAATAGGATCTCAAGAGCGATAAAGTATTCGCTCGTGAGATTTAAGATAACTGTATATCTAAAACTCAAATTTGAAATATTTAACTAAACTGAAAAAAAAAAACATGTCACCTCATTCACACTCATGAATTTTTTTAATACGAAAAAAATTAAGGGTACCCAAAAACAAATACCAAAAAGCCTACTTCAAAACCTATCTACCGCTTTGAGGCCAACGAATACCCACGCAATCATTGAGAAGGAAATATCCAACTCCAACCGTAGGTACATTGAGAGAAAAAAAAAAAACTTAAGTCGTGCTTCAAGGACTCATTGGCCAAAAAGTCAGTGACTTGGTTGCCCTCCTTGTGGATATGTCTCACACAAACCTCTCAATCCCTCTTAAGCAAAAACTTACAAAAATCAAATTAGAACGAAGACTTTGATTAGAAGAGTTAAAGGATAACCACTTCATAATCAGAGTGGAAACCATTTCATGAATCAACTTCTTAAAATGTCTTTCCCATGCTAACTTAAGCCCTTGGATAGCCGCCCACAACTTAGCTTCAACCATGCTACAACATCCTATAATTAATAGTAAAACCATACAGCTAAATGCTCAATTCATTTCTAATAACACCCCTACCCCCAACATACCCAACCGAGCCCTTTGGAACACTCATCTATGTTAAGAAGCAACCAACCACTAGGGGGAACTTTCCAACCAATATAAAGCGTCTTTTTTGGAATAATCTAATTACTCAGGAAATTTGCTCTATAATACTTAGACAAATGTAGCAAGAAATTAAGCTTAGAGGAAAACTCCCTATGCTTACCCCGAAACACCACATCATTCATACAAATCCATATGTAACAAATAAGGGTAGCAAGAATCTCAAGCCAAGGAAAACTAACAGTGTATCACAATGACGAAGCAGATTATGAGCCAACCACTTTGTATAGGAAAAGGATTGACGGTACTGAACTTCCTTCTGACTAAGAAAAGCCAACCATATTGACTTAGCTAGAGTACATTCTCCATATTAGTTTAGCTAGAACATAATCTCTAAAGAGATGAAAATAATTTTCAACCTGACTAGGACATGTCATACACCTAGCATCACTAGTAAAGCCCCTCTTCCACCTCTCTAAGTTACACATTACTTTCTCATGACAAACCTACCAAAGAAACATTCTAATCTTTTGAGGAACTTCTAACTTCTAAATGGAAGACCACACACTGCTAAAACCAAAGCTATTCTCCTTAACAATACTAAAACTGGCTGTTTTAACAAAAAAAAAAAATCTCTTGAGGGTTTAAACGCCCAACAAAGCCCATCAACTCCGTCATCATCTTCATGAAGAATAAAAGTCAATAGCTTATTTAAACAATCCATTAGAAGCGAGCCCTTTAACTTGTCCCTCTTCCAACCTAATCAATGATCCAATAATCACTAATCGTCCTATATATCCACATGAGTAGCATGAACATTCTGAACATCAAAAGTAAGAAACAATTCCTCCACGAGCTATCTATCCAACTACAAACAAGTTTTCTTACCATTGATTATCCTTACATGAGCACCCTTGATAACATAACCAATAGCTTTTGAGATTCCTTGCTAGATATGAGAAGCATTACTCTTTGGGCCAATCTGATCAAGGAAAATCCCATTTTGACAATATTTTTTTGCAAGCACCTGAACATATAACTGTTGATCCTCATTAATAAGCCTCCACCCTAATTTAGACAAGAAAACCTCCGCTTCTTTTATAAGTCGTAATTGTCTCCCACTTGATCATTCGAGCCTTGCTCACTCCAAATAAACTGCCTAATTGACCTCTTCAGCTCTATACAAATAGAATTAGGCAGCATAACCATTTACATAGGGGTAAAAAAGGAAGAGTAGATAAGATAATATGCTAGAGTAACCCGAACAGCTAAAGAAATGTATTTGTGAGCCAACTAGCCAAACGAGCTTTAGATCTCTTAAGAATATATGTATACATACCATAATTAGTCCTCCCTTGAATAGAAGGCACTCCTAAATATCTTGTAACGCCTACTAATTGGGGCTTAGTTAAAACAAACGAGTAAATGATATATAGAAATCATATGAATGGTGTATTGAGAGTATATGAGGGTATAAATGGTTTATATGTAAGGTATATTGATGAAATTTGGCTTTGGTTTTGCATTAAGGGTTAAAATGGTAAGAAAAATCAAGTTTAGAAGGTGTCATGCCAGTGACAGTCGTGTTTTATGGAGAATTTTGAAAATTTTTAAGTCGATTTAAGGGTCATTAAAGTATCACAACCATGACATAATTGGTAACGGTCATGACACCTCTGCTATATAAGGATTGGCCACTGCCATTCTTCATTTTAGCTTATCATTTTGCCCCCCCAAACACCAAGTTTCCACCCTTCATACTAAAGACATAATCCTAGTCTTCCCCTATGAGTTCTTGAGTGTCCAAACACTAAATCCAATATTAAAACTAAGATTTGAGCAAAGATTGAGAGATTTGTCAAGAATAAAAAAGAGTTTAGAGAAAGAGAAAGCTTGAGCAAGGAAGGAAGCTTGGTCATGATAAATATCATTTTTTGCCTTCAAGAGGTATGAAAACATGTTTTTCCATCTCTTTACTATGATTTTAGAGTTATTTGATATGGTTGCTTCATTTGGGTGAAAAAACTAATTGATATAGGGTTGTTAAAAGAAGGGGATTGAGTTCCTTTGATGGAAAGTATTTCTTAAAGCTAGATTGAGTGGGTTTACATGTTTTAGGTGGATTTGAATATCAAGTGACCTAGCTTGATGGTTTTTGAATGAGGGTTTTTTTATTATATGCCATTATGTGGTTATAAATGATAATATTTGATTACATTTATGTATAGGAGGTTATAATGAGGTGAAGATAACCTACTAAAGAGAGGTTAGCAAGCTACAAAATTTGAGTTTCAGTTGGTTCCAATAAAGGTATGTACATATATGCATTTTATTCCATTAAAATGGCATGATTTTATGATAAATGGTATGTTAGATGTTTAATGGCAAGATAGCTATAAATAATTAGTAATTGGAATGTTAAAAATGATATATGGTACTTTGATCATGTTTATGAGCTACATAAGATATACATGAAGAATGAAATGGAAGATATGGTAGGATCGAATCATGTGTTTTGTACATGTTAAACGCTCCTTGTAATGCCCACAAGTAGGGCTTAGTAGTAATAGGGTATATGTGGCGTATAAAGAATGTATGAATGACATATAAGATGATACAAATGAGTCATGAGATGAATCAAAGGTATTTTGTTATTGTATCAAAAGTATTTTAGGGTTTGCATGAGGTATATGAGGGGTATATAGTTAGATTTGGGTTTTGGACTCTAAAAGGAGTTGAAAGAATGAAGAAAAATGAAGATATTAGATATGTCACAGCTGTGACCATCGATTTGAGGCAATTTGGACAAATTATGGCATGGCCAGACACAAATGTATCACGGCTGTGACTTTGGCCATGAAGGGCTTGGTATAAATGAGTTTCAACTTTGTTTGATTCTTTTTAATTGAGCCTCCAAAGCCCCAAAACCCTAGACATGTCCCCAATCCTTTAAAACTCACCTCCTACATGATTTTGGAAGGTTTCTAAGCCTCTAAACATAAGATCTAACATCAAAGATCAAGATTTGAAAATGGATTTAGAAGATTTACCAAGGAAGAAGATGGAATTAGAGCGAGAAAGTTTAGAGCTTAAGGGAGCTCGGGTCTCTAACCAAATCAATCTTGTTTTCTTCCTTCTTTAGGTAGGATTTCATGTTTTCCTTCCTCTTTTAATAAGCTTATGGTTGGTTTATGACTTCTACCCGAAATAGGTAAAAACCCATTTGTAAATGGGTATGTATGAGATGGATCCTTGGAAATTCTTAAGGGAAAACTTCCATTTGAGTTATATTAAGATGTTAAACATGTTTTAGAGGAGGATTTAAGAAGAAAGAACCTAGATTTAAGATTTTTAAGTTAGGGTTTCATGTCTACCTAGCCTTATATAGCTTTAAATAGATAGAAATGTTGATATATTATTATATCTATGTTAGGAGATGCCTTAGAGAGTGGATTTACCATTGAAGAGGCTAGGCAAGCTTGAAAGCTTGGATTTTGAGTTAGCTTCATTAAATGTAAGTACACATTTACGTTTTTACTTGCTAAAATAGCATGAATATGTGATAAATGCCATGTTAACTAAAAATGATTGGTAATTAGGATGCAAATAAGAATACGTAATGAATTATTTATGCCTACGAGCTGTTGACCTTAGGGTGATTGCTCTTCATTTTGATCTTAATAATCAAATTAAATATCACTAACATCTTCACTTAGTGTTATTTTAATAGTGTTCAAAGTTTCAGGTCATTTGGTTTTGATTTTCCCAATGAACGAGTTAAAAATTTCCTAATGACGTGTAACTCCCAACTGGGACTAGTATTTCCAAATTGGGACACTGTTATAGACTGGAAAATATGTGTTCAGACCAGGAAACAATGGCCCTTGGTCATCCCAAAGTTCCAGTAGATGATACAAACTAGGAAGGCCATATTCCCGACCGGTGTTGGAAGCGGAAACTATTTTGGATTGAAGGGAGTTCAAAAGGGTTTTGAACGTGTATCACATACATATTACGTAGCGAAAATTAAAATTTTCCAAAACCCGAAACAAGAGAATCGGTTTGTGCCAATTAAAACTAATTTAACAAAGCAAAATTCAGAAATTATACATTTATAATTTCTTGATTTGTTCTTCATCTTCTCACCTTGTTGGGTTGTAGCAAACTGCAACAATCCAATCCGGATTGTTTCTAACAATATCCACGTGAAGATAAGAGGATGAAACCGTTAGGGAGATGGCTTGCACATACTTTAAAGTGCTAGCAATGGTGTATGTTCCTTTGAGAGAAAAATTAAACTCTTTAATTTTTCTTGTAGTCTCCAAAATATTGTCTTCTCCCAAAATTTTTTCTTGTCTATTTTCTATCTTTTGGGATCTTTTAGATCTAAAAGAAAATTAGATTGATAGAGCAAAAATCAAGAGGTGAAAAACGAAGAGTTATATGGAATAATGGCCATTTAGGCTAATTAAATGGCAAATGTGTGCTGCTGCGTGCTAGCAGGCCAACGGGCCCGTCACCCCCCATGAACTATTTTTTCTCATTATCTTATCGCAATATGATCCGAAATAATTCTTTTCATATTTTTGGATTCTATCCAAAGCCATTTTACTCATTCTTCACATCTCCAATACGTGTGACCCATTAGGTTCCCGGTTATATTGGCCACTTAAATTATCAATTAATTTAAGCAAGTCATGAGCGGTATCTAGCAACACATCATGACCTCCAATTGACTGGAAAGTCAGTGGTTTGATTATGAACCTTTCCATAGACAATTTCTGTGCAATTTATCTTTTTACCATTCTATACCTCACTTGGTTCAGAGTATGGACAATGTGTCAACTCTCGCTAGACTGACTAAGTCACACATAGCCAAGTGAAGTTAGATCTTGTCCTTGAGACTAATTACTCTATTAAACATGTCATTGAATACCATCTTCATGACATTTCCACTCTGGCTAGAGATTCCCGAGTAATGTCCTGATAAGTGGCCATGGGTATACACTCCCTTTATTCGGAGTGGTGAATCCTTTGTTGGCTACCTATTTACCTTCGAATACCTCAAAGTATACACAATCACCACCCTATGAGTAACCTCTATGAGGTAACAAAGAATATAGTCAAAGTACAAAATCAGTATCCAATATATCATTGAGTACCTCAAGTCTAAGGATACTTGCATCATTGCTATGATGAGATTATCATTGACATTTAAATAGAATATTCATATTATTGTCTCATAGAAGGTCATCCAATGTACTTGGCTACTCTTAGTAAGCATCCATATGTTAAATCTAAACATCTCATGCTTACATATTATGAGATCTACTGCTTGATCCAATCAAGGAATATAACATGTGCTAATCTATCTAGATTAATAATGTCACATGTTATTAATCCTATGACTAGGGATAATTTAGATACTAACATAATTACACATGATAAGAATCTCATTATCATGATCTCATCATGATTTCCTTCATGCTATGTTATGTATCAAGGACTTTATTAATTGATTTAAGATCACTATCAATTCATATATCAAATGAATAACAAATTAATGAAAATGCCTTTTATTAATTAAATAAATTTGTACAACAATTGCTAAAGGTGATTACTTCTAGAGCACTTCTCTAACAAGCTATAGG
>CATIWF010066126.1:0-57058 GCA_949630135.1 Balakata baccata
GGACTTTCATTAATCAGTTTAAGATCTATATCAATTCATATGCAAATGAATACTAATATAATGAAAGAATGCCTTTATGAATGTGTACACTAAGTGCTTAAGGCGATTGCCTTTTGGGCACATCTCTAACATATATATCTCTTGGGAACAACTTGCGTCTTACTTTACTTATGAAGCTCTTGTGTTTCATAAGGTCTTACTGTTACTTCATCTATATGAATAACATATTTGGGCTTTATCAATTGATTTGTGTATGCTTGAGTATTAATTTGAACTTCATCAAGTCCATTCTTGCTCCCATTACCTTATCGTAGAAGAAACTCTTCTCTTGGAAGATAGCATTGTTTGAAACAAACACCTTTTGCTTCAAACAGTGGTAAAATTGATAACCAAATGACTCTCATTGGTTATTCCACATACAGACATAAGGTTAGATTTAGCTTTTAACTAATCCAACATTATCGAATTCTCTTAAACGGGATAATCCTAAACTTTCATTTATGAAAGAATAGGTTTTATGCTATTTCATATCTTATATGGAATATCAACTGACTGATAAGGTATTATGTATATCACATAAACATAATTCCATGTGCATGACCATAAAAGGAACTTTAAAGAAGTTTAAAAGGTTATTATGTACCTTACCATACCTAACAAGGTTCGACTACTTCTTTTAGCCATATCATTATGCTATGGCATATAAGATATGGTTCATTCAGATAAAATTTCATTATCTTTTATATGACATTGAAACATTTAGCTTAAGTATTATTTTACTTTAATCTAATCTAAGTGTCTTAATACTTTTGCTGAATTGTTCCTCTACTTCATTTTTGAATTCTTTGAATATTTCAAAGGTTTCAAATTTGTAACTCATCGTATACAAATACCTGAATTATGAGCGATCAGAATTAAGGTAATGAAGTAGACAAAACCATTTATGGCATACATGAATATTGGTCTACATACATCTTTATATACAAGGTCCATCAGTCTTTTTGCATGTTCATCCTTTTTCACTAAAAAGTGATTTTGTTAACTTGCTTAGCAAATGAGATTCACATGTGTTGCATGATTCACAATCAAATGACCCCCGAGTTACCATAACTCATCATGTGATTCTGTTTTGTATGCCCGAGTTGACAATGTCATAATTGTGAATCATGAACTCTATTGCATAATGTTTTAGTTTCATAAGGAATATCATTTGATCATACAGAACAACAATTGTTCTTAATAGTCAAATGAAAAACTTTTGTTTAACTATTAAACAAAATTATATTCTTTATTTATAAACTAAAACAAAATTGCAATTGTTTAAACATTTAAACAAGCTTACTAAAGAGTGTTGAAACTTAAGCCTCTCTAGCTATTGCAGCAACTATTGCTATATGGCCAATGTGCGTAGTTTTGACTCTCATTTCTTAAGCTTTCTATTGTTTCTTTAGTCTTGCATATCTAGCATATGTGAAACTTATATGCAGTATCTAATATCCATGTGTTATTATAAAAAACAATGTTATCATCTTTATCAAATTTACTTGAAGTAGAATGTGCATCTATATGCCTTCTCTTCTATTTCTTGAAAAAACTCAAAATAAGCTTTGTTATTCCATTTCCATTTTGCAACTCTTGCTATATTGGAAGTACCTTTTAAGATGTCTCTCTACTTTTTCCTTTTATCTATAATGCATGTTACATTATAGATCTCTCTTCTATCATATTGGAGTGGTAGAGCAATTTAGATATCTCATATCAGTCAGAGTGAACTTGCTCATTGGCCATCTCTCTAAGATGATACATAATCGTTTTGCATCGATTTCATGTTGCTTATGAAGTTTGAACAACTTAGGACCAATCCATTGTTATTCAAGTACTTGTTATATGCAAATTGTTCATAACATACGAACCTTTCCATAGACAACAATATGTACAATTCATCCTTTCACCATCCTATACCCTACTCAGTTCAGAGCATGGACTATGTGTCAGCTCCTACTAGGTTGACTACATCAAACCTAGCCCAAGTGAGGTTAGATCTTGCCCTTGGGACTCATTACTCTATTAGACATGCCACTGAAGACCATCTTTAGGATGTTTCCACTATGGCCAGAGATTCCCGAGTAATTATCCCGACAAGAGGCAGTAGGTATACTCTCCCTCTATCAGGAGCGATGAATCCTCTACTGGCTTACCTTCGAATACCTCAATCTATACCCAATCACCACCCTATGAGCGAACTCTATGCGGCAATAAGAAATGGAGTCAAAGCACAGAATCAGTATCCAAGATATCATTGAGCACATCAAGTCTAAGGATACTTGCCCTATTGCTATGATGAGACTATCATTGACATTTGAATAGATAATCCATATGATCGTCTCATAGCAGGTCATCCAATGTAATTGACTACTCTTAGCAAGCATCCACATGCTAACTTTGAACATCTCATATTCACATCTTATGAGATCTACTGTTTGATCTAATCAAGGAGTATAACATGTGCTAGTCTATCTGGATCAATAATATTCCATCTTGTTGATCTTATGACTAGGGATAATTTAAATACTAACATAATTACACATGATAGGAATCTCATTATCACGATTCCATCATGATTTTCTTCATGTTATGTTTCATATCATGGACTTTCATTAATCAGTTTAAGATCTATATCAATTCATATGCAAATGAATACTAATATAATAAAAGAATATCTTTATGAATGTGTACACTAAGTGCTAGAGGTGATTGCCTTTTGGGCACATCTCCTACAGTCTGCTCTAGGGAGTTGAAGACATAAGTTATTTGGAACATACCACAGCAATGAAATCTAAATGGGATTAGCATTGGCCTCAATAGACTTCAACACAAAAAGGGCTACACCAAAAGGATCTCTTTGGGAAGAGCTTAGAGAAAATATGTCCAAGCTAAGGAAGAGGATATGTAACACCTTTACATATAGCTAAGATTTATTCCCAACTCATATGAGGATATGTTACCAAATGTTTATATGTAATGCAGATAATTTAAAAACTTTTCAAAATCAATATATATGCATCATGGCCATGATATCTAGCTCAAAACAAACTATTGAACATGTTCAAGATTTCATCCTAAATATGTACATACTTTAAAAAATATGAGAGTTAACAAAATGAGGTTACAAGAGTGCTTAGCCCTTAAAGGAGCCATAAAATACAAAAGCTCAATGTTCAAATAAATTTTGACATATACAAAACATGAGAAGACTTTACAAAAGTTCACTGTGTGACTTGTACCTTATAGTACTGTGTTGGTCCTTGGGCTCTTTGTCTTTTGCAACTCTTCAGGCTAAAACTCTCCACCTATGTGAGAGACCATAAGCACTCCCATGCTAAGCAAATGCTTAATGGTATACAAAGATACAATAATAGTAAATACATGGTATTCACATATTCCTTACTTAATATATCATGTTTATAGCAATTATAATCTCATTGTCAATCATTGACAACATCACAAAATATACATAATGATCACGTCATAACAAAATATTCTTGTTATGTACCGACCTCTCAGGGTATTAGTACATATTATTCTCAGCATTTCTTTAAATCATGAGCCCTCTAGGTATTGTTTTCGATCCTTTAAGCATAAGCCCTATGGGTATTGAGCTTGAAGGATATTAGGGAGCTATGGTACTATTCAACCCTAAGTGGCATGTCAATCAATCCATATCTAGTTTACATGTTTGTCGAAATTTCATAACATATGACAAAGTGCACAAGCATTTCCTGATGTTTAGTCAAGTACCAAACTCATCTACAACTCTCAATAATCATATTTCTAAGGCTTTAAACCAACTAATCATACATCAATTAACATTTAATTCATTTGTTCATATCATTTCATTAAATTACAAATCATGCGTGTAGATCACGATCATGCCATAAATGCTAGAGTATCAATGTATACAAACCTCAATTCTCTACCTTATTGTTCTTTAGCAAAAATTGAGCCCCTCCACTCAAAGGTCTTAAGGAGCTCCTAACACAATTATTACTCATAAAAAATCCTACTTTACATAAAAACCATAAATCAAATCTATAACCCTAAGTTCTATGGTTCCAACCCAAGATGTGTTTCCAAAACTAGATTAAAGGATTAAGATTACTCTTTATTCATGGATTACCCCTTTTTCAAACATAAGATATAATTCTATATACCCCATTTCGGCCATAATCCCTCATACTTTCATTAGATTTCAGATTTCATACGAGATGGAGAGAAAACAAACGAAAATTAAGGGATTAAGGTGATTCAAAGAAGTAAAATACTTACCCAAGTCACCTTGGTTATGCCTAAGGCTGGATTTGGTGATGGGTCTCCCTGGACTTCCCTTTTTCTAGCACAAATCTCTCTCTTTCTTCTCAATCCACACTCAATAGATGATTTCCTCACTTTGATGATGATGATCTCAAGTATTTTGGGATGAAATTTGAGTTGGATTCAAGTTTAAAGAGACGAAAGGAGTGTTTCTAGGGTTTTTCTCAAGTGGGGGCAGTGGAAATGATTTTATGACCGAAATAAGAGAGAACTTGGGTAATATATACCTAACACCAAGCACGGGTCGTGCTTAGTGCCCCAAAATCCATTATGACACACCACGAGTTGTGCTCTTTAGCACAGGTCATGCATAACACTTACCCAACTTTAACTACACAGTTCATGTATAGCATTTGCCCATCTTACCCTGCACGGGTCGTGCACAACACCTACCCATCTTACCCTGCACGGGTCGTGCGCAGCACTGACTTCATATTTTCACTTGTTTTTCATGCCACTACCCTTTTTAACACCTCAAATGATCATAATGACTTCTAAACCCATTTGTGGGTGTGACAGGGTAACAGTGGACTTAGTTATAGAGATCTCAGCCTTATAAGGATAGGGTAGTTACAGAGATCTCACCCTCATAAGGAGAGGGAATACAAAAGGCATCTCTATATGGTGTAAGTTACCTTAAGAAGGAGAAATCCTCCAGTTATTCCTTTAGCTCATCCTCCATAAAGAAGATACTCCTAAGGGAAGCCTATAAATAAGGTCCAAACATTTTAGAAAGCTTTATTCACATGCAATAATAGGGAGTATAAGTTTTAAAAGATACCGGTGGAGAAACTCTATCGGGGTGATGCTGGAGGAGTGATAGATGTGTAGGCTAGATCATGGCCATGGTTAAAGCGATCATCTAGTACGTCATGTTCCTCGATGTTGCCTTTTTCCTCTTCTTCTTCTGCTCTAGCTACATTAAAGGCATTCTCAGCTTCCTCATAGACTTTAGAACCTTCATTACTGTTACTATCTTTACATTTGCTCTTAGATGTTATCCAACCTAAAGAGGTTTCAATCTTACCATTTTATGCATCTATAACTTCAATTGGATCCTCTCTAGTGTTTGTGAAAATGCTCTAAGCACCAATTCTCTAAGAGGAGTGAATAGGTGTAGTTCTTTCTTCACTACAATCTTAGAAGTCTTAGTAGCAGGAGGAGCACTAGTTAAAGTTCAAATAGTCTTGGCCTTTTTTGAAGGACAACTAGAAGCAAGAGACAAAAGGCTTGCAAAAGAAATGGATTAGCCAAGCTGTGCATATAAAAAGCAAAAGAAAGATCTAGCAAGAGAAAATACCTAAAGTGCTGAAGAACGCAAGTTGTAATCAGTTCTTCAAAGCAGGCTACCCAAAAAGAGGGGAAAGCTGCTAGAAAGCCAGGGGGAAGTATCTTGAATACAGGAGTTAGCTTCTGGTATTACCCTACCAAAGTCTCAATGGTAGCCTTATCGGGTTTCTCTTATAAAGGGAGCGGACATAGTGTATGAATCACTTGCTGGAGCCAAACTACCACCCCTACAAGTTAGGCCCACAGGCCAATAGTGTGGCGCAGGAAGTGCAGGCTACATAGACAAAGGCAGAAGAATCCCTGAAGTCATCTGTGTACGACTATGGTAAGGATAGTCGCACAATCCAAATAGCATCATCAATTTCATCTCACTTCAAATATAGTTGGCAGAGTGAATGCGCTTTTACGCTGAGGAAGAAAGCCAGAAGATCTCAGCGGCTACACATCTAGAAAGCCCCACAAATCTAAAGCCCAAAGATAAAAAAGCTCTCAGAGAGCTGTACAACTCAAGGAAGTAAACAATCAGCTAGAGTTGCAATATCCACAAGCCACTACCAACTTTCTGGAGAGGGTCCTCAGAAACATATATGCCTAAAGAGTGGTAAACTGAGGCAAGCAAGATGGTTCTAAGATCAAAGGACTGGCCTGAGGCCATAGCTCTCACAAAGGGCAAGTACTATATGACCGGTTTCCCTGAAATTAGGAAAAATATATATTGGCATATTAAGGTCTAGAGGAACACCATGTATGCTAAGGTGGTAGGAGAGTCTTTATCATACCATTAACTTATGAATGAGGCATATGAGGTATAAGTGGTGGAACTAGCACTAATGGAGGCAAGGTAAGGTCTTATAGGTCTATAAGGCAGATGGCATGCTCTCCAATCACTGGAAGGCCAGTGAGCACCAGAATATCTTTGACTTTGAGTGTGATGGAAGCAGGTCCATATGGGAATAGGAAGGACTTAAAGGTCCTTGGCTAAAACTTTAGAACCACTTTAAGCAGGTCAGATTCTAGAATCAAAATTTTGCTCATCTCTTTAAGCTAATTTATACCTAACTTCTTCCACTCTTTCTCATAATAGGGGGTAGAGCCTATTCACACAAACTACCCCCTCTTCGTTGGTTTATGTCCATGATTTGCCTGGAGAACTAAAAAGTTTTATGTCCTTCCCCATCAATAGTTCATCACTGCTTGATAGTGGAAATAAGAAGGCAAGAAGATCCATTGAGTCCGAACCAAGAGTTAAGACACTCCCAGGAATGGGAAAAGGTGGGAACTATAAAGAAATTCATCAATAATTCAAAGGCTAGAGAGATACAGAGTTTTATAGATGAGTTTGAGACATTACCTTAAGGATGAAGATGCCATTTGTTTTTCTGTACAAGAAGAAAAGGGCCCTACAAAAATTCCAAAGTTCCAAGTATTTGATTCAGCCTTTTATGTATAAAGTTATTAATTCCTAAGCACTCATCAGTTAAAAGCAAAAGCCCATTAAATTTTATACAAGCCATAGGCTTAATTCTCTATTAGATCTCAGGCCAAAAATCCACCTTCTCATCACATATTACCCAACAAAGCTGAAATTCGCAAATTTCAAGCTATGGCAAGTTCATTTCAACCTATAGACTAAGCAAACATCAACAAAGTTCATCTTCATTCTATAAGGAAACCATACCCTAGAGGTCGAAATAGACAATTTTAGGCTAAGAATTATCGCAAACAAGAAGCACAGTAGACTACTAAGGAAATTCAGTTGCAAAAAATCAAGACCTAAAACACAGCAAATCCTCCCAAGACACAGATACGACATCAAGATAAAGAGAAGATTGAGTTTACCACTGAGTCATTTTCTAGTGTATACTAAGGGAAAGAATTTACTAGTAAGGAGTTTGATGACAATGAAGCCACCAAATTAAGGATTATTAAGAAGTCATTTCAAAATTATTTCCCAATTTCATTTAGCAAAATCAAATTCAACAAGCCATAAAGTTTTAGTATTGTTCAAGAAATAAAAATGCTCATCTATCAAAGACTGAGGCAACTGAGTTAGAGTAGTGACAGAACCTACATATGAAGGGCTAGCCCTTTGGCTACTCGACGAAGGCTGGGTGCGAGGCAGTTAGCCTAATGTGTTGAGCGATGGCATAACATGGGTTTTGCATTGGATGGTTCTCTTCACAAGAAGTTGTATAGGTCTATACAACTATGCTCCGTCGACGGGTTTTCTTGAGTGATTCTTGATGGCCAATATTATAGTGTGGGTCTCGCCTAAAGGAGGCTCTTTCATCTTCAAATGGGTTTTCTTGGCATTTTCGACATACGTTGTAGCTATATTCGTTTGGGCTTTGCATGGTAGCCTTATGACGTCATTAGTAGCTGGAGTATTTGTCTTGGATCGATAAGGAGTGGAGCTTGCATCGACTGGTGGGGATCAGACCTTGCGTGATTAGGTAAAGCTCTCAGTGTTCTTAGTGGTTGGAGTTTCGATTGGTGAAGTTGGGTTTTCTTTGTCCTTGAAGTTCTCTTGGCCGAAAATGGTGGAGGAAGATGATGGGTTTTGTTGAGTTTTGGAAGATGGAGAAGATGATAGGTCTTTAGAGGTTAAAGGAGATGAAAATGGATTTGGTGTGGGAGAATTAAAATCTTTGGATTTTGGGAGTGAAATGGAGGGAGGTTTAAATTTGAAATTAATAGGGGTTTTGTCTTGGAGAATTAATGTCTGCCTTCTCCAATGCTCTAGTTTGGCTTTCTCTTACCTTTGAAACTCTAAGTCTAAAGAGGAGAAAAGCACTTTGGACCTCATTATGATAAACAACAAAATGAGAAGGCCTATGAAGTTTGAGAGTTTCGTATCCATACAGCTATGGCCTAAGGCCATTTTGTATGTGGTAGCAATTGTTTACAACAAATTTTTATTACAAGTCTATTTGGGTAAGACCTATGCCTATGACAAGATTTAGAGTCCAAGTCCATAAAGAAGTCAAATATTTTGAGGACAGGCAGTCAAATTAAATCCCTGGAGAATAAAAGCATCACAGACAATTGGAGAAAAGTGGCAAATGGAACTAAGTAATTTTTATAAACGTGGAAAGTGGAGTAGTTGCAAAGAAAGCGGCTAACAGCTATTTTGGCATATGATGCTATAAAAGAAGGACAAATATCATATATGTGACACTCAGTCTGTATAATAAGAATAATCCTACCAGGAATATCACATGATGAACTAAATTAACTTACCTGAATTGAAATCTATTTTATTTACCTGAATATATTATTTACCGAATTAGGCATGTCTTTTTCAGTTTGTTTTATCTCATGTCATCATTTCACATCCATATATATCACTTGTTATAATTATCATTCACATATTAAATTTTTGCAAACTATCAAATATATTCTTAATACATATACAAAATATAGAGTCTAACCCATATGCATGCTCAAAATTTAAAAACAAAAGTATAAATTAACCGACCCACTAACCAATTCTGCTATGTCTCCTCTAATATGGGCACAGACTTCTTCTTGGTCAACTTTATAACTACTATCTACAAACTCTAAATTCCCACGTGAGAGAAACTTATACTAAGCTATTTCCAACTTAGTGGTACATATATACATTAAAGTTTTTCCCTATGCAATCACACAATTGCATAATAAGAATAAATTATGGAATATTTAAATTTAACATGTAAGAAAACTAAAGTAATTAAGCAATCAATATGTGAAATTCTCATGCAACAAATATAGTACATATATTTCAAACATTTATTTATTTCACCATATTATATGCACATACATTTATATCATGATAAATTTTCAAAAAATCAAATTTTATTTAAATCATTAAATATAAGTGCATATTTCTTTATTATTTATTTACCATTACTTTAGATAGCCCAAGCCTCATCCCCAAACTATTTGGATACGGGGTGTGAAGTAGAGGCACTCTCAGAGTTTAAGTCACTCTACTCATTATACTCACAAGTCAATGGCGCTCCCAAAGCTTAAGCTACCCTGTCCTCAAATTATATCCATATCGGTACTGAAATCTCCTGAATGGTACACCATTTACCCTAAGCTAGTCCTTAGGTACAGAATTGGGCAATTAAGGCCATTATTGATTTATTTCATAAACATAGTCACATGTCCACAATTTATTTTAAAATCATAAAATAACATGACATTTCATCATGTATTACTATTAATTAAGTACACAATCATTCCATTCAATTCTCAATATATTTTATATACTTTAACTATCAAACATTATCCCATAATCATAAATATACTATTATATATAATTTCATTATTTCAATACATGCATTATATCATACACACACAATATCATGCAATTATGGCAAACTAAAAAATATATATATACACACCTCAATCGAGCTTTATAAAATCCAAGATTTTGAAGCCTGTCTACTCCTGGGGCCTCCAACTTATTGTGAGCCTAATTTAAAAATATAATTGATTAATACTCTGTTAAAATACTTATTTCTTAATTTAATTTAAATAAATAACTAAAGTTTTCCTAAGTAGCAATATGACCTTTTAGGACTATTGACTATATAACTTTTTCTGTATTTATCTTTTTTATGTGATTCTTATTTATAATTAAATTAACATCTAAGACTATAATATATTATAATTTCAGAATTTTTTGGAGCATTATACAATTTTTTGTTTAATTCCAAAGTTTGCTTTATCTTCTGTCCTTAAGCAATTTTGATATACTATATTTAAAAATTCGTATTTTTCAACATGTCCGTTGTATTGTTGTGAAACTTTAGAGTAATTTAGATAGGATAATTTGGAACATTTTTCATATATTCTACTTTTTATTTATTTGTCCTCTAAAGTCCTTAATTAATATGGATAATATAACCAGTCCAATACAGGATCACAACCAACCAGTATCATTTTTTATGATTATAACTCGCAAAATATACAACCATTTAAAGTAAAACTTCTACCAAAATTTATTTAAGATATATACCTAAAATATTTATACTTTGCACTTTGGTTGATTCAAGTTATAAATAATTCAAAAATGAGGACGAAATTGCTAGAGCTACATATATGTAAGGAAGCAGCTCAACTCAGGAACAATCATAATTCATTTTATTATAACTCAATCTACACAATAGGAATTTACACGAAGTTTGGTAGAAAGCTAGCAGACACATAAAATTACAACTTTTATGTTTTTAGTTTGCTTCAGTTAGATCTTTAAGATGATCAAAATAAATAAAAACTGAAGGGTATCCAATTGATAATTTTCTAGGGACCAGTCTCAATCAATTGCGCATATCTCTTTCTATCGATTAAATCTTACAAAATTATTTATATAGTTATAAACATAAGGTATAAATCTACAAGTTTTATGGTACATTTCTCCAAAATCTGTTTCTATGAGTATCAAAATCAGGAAGTAACATGCTGCCTCAACCCAACCCTAATAGCTCTAAATAATCCAAGAACAATGGAGAATAAATTACTTACCAAGAACAAATTATTTTAAAGTTATTTTGTTGTGAATTTTGAGAGAAATGATGGAGAAAATAGGGATGTTGTTGTTGGGAGAAGAAGATGGGAGATAAAAATTGAAAAAATGTGTAAAAACTGTATTTGTAGGCCACTTTGAGTACCACCAACCGTCCCTCAAATTCCCATCCTTTCTTTTTTTTTCCTGTACCCACCTTTTCTTTTCCTTTTTTTTTAAATATTTTTTCTCTTCTTCATTTTTTTAATTTATTATTATTATTTTTTAAACATATCTATCTATTATTATTATTATATATAATAAATTAAAAAAATGAAGAAGAGAAAAAAATATTTAAAAAAAAGAAAAAGAAAAGGTCTAGTTCTATTAGTCTTTACTTAAATGCAATTTAATCAAATGATCTTTTCTAATAAAATTAACTATATTAATCAATTCAATTTATTTTAATTTTTATTTTAGTCATTTATTCAATTTTATTCTTACTATTATATATATATATATATATATATATATATATATATATATATATCACATACTTATCCTGATTAAGCCCTAATTAAAAGCGAATTTTACTTACGGTACTTCAACTATGCAAATTGTAATAATTCAATTTTTCAAATATTATTTTAGTTATAAAATAAATAAATTTCAAAATACTAAATACAATTCTTATAATTTATTTGAAAAGTTATAATCTCTTAATAATTTTTATATAGTTCAATAATAAATTTATTTTAATCATATACATAATGGACTAAATTTTTAAAATTTTGTGCATAGTTTAATATAATTTACTTTTATATAAAATATAAGAATCAAATATAATTAACAATCATTAGTATTTAAATTAAATATAATTTAATTATATAATAATTAAAAAATAACTAAAATTAGTTTGCTCGATAAAACTATTATTATTACTATTATTTATTTAATAATAATGAGTCCAATTATTAAAAATTATGTATATTGAAAATAATTGTAAAATGTTTATTACTTTTATTTTATATATAATTATTTATAATAGATAAATTAATAATTTGATATAAGATATAAAATTACTGTTAAATTTCTAATTATAGATAAATTAATAATATTTAAATAAATTATAATATAAATATAAAATTTAATAATTATGTGCACTATTAATAAAAAATTATTATAAATAATTTAAACAAAAAACACGTGGTTGGATGTCTTTTTGCTAAATTAAAATTTAACATTTTCTTTTCAATGCGGTTTGGTATGGTGTCAGCAATTTGTATTGATAATTAAATTGGTCAGATTCAGAGGATTTAATTTAGGTCTCAATTAAGTTGGAAAATATTCTCAGGAAAAAAAAAAAAAACGACAATCCAAGGGATATAAATAAATTGACCAGAATTTCTTACATTTTAATTTAGAAATTTTGATAAATGTAGTTATTTTAAAATTTTAATAAAAATATTTAACCCTTTTTTTTTTAAATTCCATACAGTATAAACATTAGTTATAGTTATATATTGAAAATATTTTTAATTTTGAAAAAGAAAAAAGCAACCAATACTGTACATTAATTATCAGACCGCCTCTGACATTTGTGGATTGGAGTTATTATTATGGTAAAGACAAATAATTTGTGTAATTTAGTAATGACTTTCTAGACACTGCGTTACTATTTATTTTAATTTTCATTAATTCATTATTAACTTGCTTTTTTTTTTATTAACGCTAAAATTTACTTTTTTTTAAATTATCTCCAATTTAAAATACTATTTTGATATGTAATTTTTTAAATTTATTTTTAATCCATAATACTATTTTTTATCTTATAAACAATATTCTATGTATATTCTCTCACTCGTCAAATTAAAAAAAAAATAATTAAAATTTTGGCGTTTTCTTAAAAGCTCACCAATTTTAAAGGCCACCAGTTTTTTGAAAAATAAAAACAATAAATATATTACTGTAGCCCATCTTCTTCAACCCTACATCATCTTCAGATTTCAACCAAACGGTCCTCGTGCATCAGTTGTGTAACCAATTGCCACACAAGTCAAATATGCAATCACAGCCTCACAGGGGAAATGCAGGCAATCACAAAACGACAATTATATACGAAAATGCAGGCAAAACGACAAGTGCGTTACCATCTTTATACATTATACGTATTTATTCTAAAATTTTTGTAAGCAGACGAATTTGCAAATATTTCCTGTAACTCGACCGATTTAACTCTACATTCGACTCACTCGAGAAGAGCCTATAGCCTTGGCAATTTCTCTAAGCACGAACTTCTGAATTTTCCCAGTTGAAGTTTTGGGCAATTCATCTTTAAACACCACCGTTTTGGGCACCATATAGTGCGGCATTTTTTCTCTGCAGAAATCAATTATCTCTTTCTCACTCGGTTTCTTACTCAACCCACTTTTTAGACTCACAAATGCACACGGCGTCTCCCCCCAGTACTCATCCGGTCGCGCCACCACCGCCGCCTCATTAACCGCTGGATTGTTGTACAACACTGACTCAACTTCCACGCTGCTTATATTCTCTCCGCCGCTAATTATCACATCTTTAGATCGATCTTTAATCTCTAAATATCCATCCGGGTGCATAACCCCAACATCTCCTGTATATAACCACCCATCATCTTTTAAACACTTTGATGTTTCATTTGGGTCTTTCAAATAACCCAGCATCACACACCCACCTCTTAATACAATTTCGCCGATCGATTGCCCATCTCGTTTCACACTCTTTCCTGTATTCGGTTCCACAACGTCTATCTCTGTAAACCCAGCAATTTTCACCCCCTGTCTCGCCTTGAGTCTAGCTCTTTCGCTGGCCGGAAACCTGTTCCATTTCGTTTTCCATGGGCACGACACCACGAGTCCTGCCGTTTCGGTTAATCCATACCCGTGGCTCACCTCGAAACCCAGTGACTCTGTACGGAGTAGCACGGCTGCTGGCGGTGGAGCCCCTGCTGTTAGAATATGAACTGGGTTCTTCAGAGGTTCATTATCGGGAGAATTTGTTAGCATGTTTAACACTACAGGTGCACCACACATGTGAGTGACACCGTGTCTATTGATCAAGTCGAAGATAATTGATGCATCGAATCGACGGAGGCAGATGTTGGTCCCGCCAACGGCAGCCACACCCCACGGGTAGCTCCATCCATTAGCGTGGAAGATTGGTAGTGTCCATAAATAAACAGGTTGTTTCGGTACACCCCAATCTATCAAAGATCCAACGGTGATGATGAAAATCCCTCTGTGACAATGTACAACACCTTTAGGCGATGAGGTTGTACCTGATGTATAGTTTAATATCACTGGGTCCCACTCGCTTTTTGGCTGGACCCACTTGAATTCTGGATCTCCTTTCTCCAGCATACTCTCGTAAGTACACCAAAAATCAACGGTCAATAACGATAATTCTGGTGCCTCATCATCATCGGTGATCAGGACGAGTTTAGGACGTTTGGCATTAGGTGGAAACAGAGAGATAGCTTCGAGGATAAGAGCACGGGAAAGACAGTCGACGAAGACGAGCTTTGATTCGCTGTGAAGCAGGAGGATCGATACAGTGCGAGCGTCAAGGCGAGTGTTGATGTTGTTGAGGACGGCGCCGGACATAGGAACGGCGAACTGAAGCTCGTACATGGCGGGGGTGTTGGGACAGAAAACGGAGACTACTTGGCCGCCGGTGAAGCCGTAGGATGTTAAAGAGGAAGCGAGCTGGAGACATCGGCGGTGGGTTTGTGACCAGGTGTAAGTGGTGGTATTGTAGATGATAGATGGGCAGTCACCGTATACAGTAGCGGCTCTTTCTAAAAAGCCTAAGGGAGTTAAAGGGGAAGAGTTTGTTGGGTGAGGCTTCAGCTCTTCCATTTCTGGGTTTAAAGTGGCTGCAGATCTGCTGGGTGCCGTTGGTGGATGAATAAATGCCTGGAGTTATGGAGAATTGGAGACAAGGCAAAGGGATGATTAGATAAATGGTCGGTGCTGTTCGTGGATAAATAAATGGATTAGTCACATTGATCCCAAGGCTACACGCCACTGCATAAAATTTTTCATTTATCTTTTTTTTTTTTAATTCCATTAAATTGACCTGACAACTAAATCGGCATACATGGCGTTAAATCCCAAATAATGTAAACAAAAAAATTAGAGAAAATTATTTTTTATGTATGATTTGGTCCTTGTTTTATTATAAGGTAAATTATTGTATTTTTTTTAAAAAAGTTTGGTTGGATATATTATTAGTCTTTTTATTTTTGTAAATATATTATAAAATTTTTTAAGTTTGGTTGAATACACCGAATAGTTTTTCGGTTAATTTTTTTTATAAATTAATAAAATATTAAAATTGTCATTTTTTTTATTTTAAAAAATATTAAAAAATTTTAATGTTATCAATTTTATACCAAAATATTAAATTTGTTATTTTTTTAATATTATATTTTTTAAAATTAACAAAATTTCAAATTTATCAAAAAAATAAATAAGTGTATTTTTTATATTTTTTAGTTGACTAACAAAATATTCTAGTTGACTAAAAAATATTCTATTTAAAAGTAATATAATATTTTTTAGTTATTGAAACTAAACTTGAAAGACATGAAAAAATAACTAGTATATTCAACCAAATTTCAGTAGTATATTAATAATTTACCCTTTATTATATCATATTAATACATTATTTCATTAAATTTTTCATCAGAAATATGTTAGATTTTGGTAAAATGACAAAAAAAACTAGCATATACTTTCAACGAGTTTGGCCTATTATATTAATATTTTATAAATTTTAATATATTATACTAGTACCTTCTGAATAAAATATAATATTATTTATAACTTACGATAAATATCTTAAAATTTAACAAAAATGAGATGTTTGACATTGCTGTTAAGTATTATAAAAGCAGGTTTTGAATTTTTTTTATTTAGTTTACTGATTTTTTTAATTTTTTATAAAATGTGTTTTTCCAAACATGTTTTTAGAAAAAAATATTTATTTATCTGTTTTACTAAAAACAATTTTCAAAATTAAAAAAAATACAAATACAAATTTTTTTCCAAAATTCAATTCCAAACGGGTCTTATATAATTTAATGAAGATAAATTAGAAAAAATAAATTGTATTGTTATAAAATAAAGAAGAATAAATAAAGAAGAAAGAGAGAATATAAAAGAGTATAAGAATGAAGAAGGAAACAGTCAAGTTTTTATTAATTGTAACATATATTTATAGGTGTAGAAATATTACAGATATAGAATTCTATTTGTATAAAGAATATATCTATATAGATAATGATAAACATCCAACACTATCTAACAATTTCAATATTATCATAACACTCCCCCTTTGGATGTCTATTACATATAATATACCTCGTTAAAACCTTACTAAAAAAGACTTTATGGAAAAACCTTAGTGAAAGAAAAAGAGTACATTATTCATGTAGAAGTTTACACCATAACACTGTCTCATTAAAAACTTTACTAAAAAGATCCAATGGAATAAAACATAGGTTAAGGGAAAAAGAGTACAATATACAAAAATCTCTCCCTTATAAAAACATGGCTTATAATTAATAAAGATCTTTTAGTTGATGCATATCAATTTTATTCACTAACTTCTCAAATGTTGTTATAGAGAGTGTTTTTGTGAACAAATCTGCCAAATTATCAATTGATCAAATTTGATGAACATCTAAAACCCCTTGCTTTTGAAGGTTATGTGTAAAAAAAAATTTTGACGAAATGTGTTTAGTTTTATCTCTTTTAATGTATCCTCATTTGAGTTGCGCAATACAAGCAGCATTATCTTCATATAAAACTGTTGGACTTTTTTTATCAAATGAGATGTCAAATATTTCTTTGATATGTTGGATCATAAATCTCAACCATATGCTTTGATATGTTGGATTATAAATCTCAACCATATGCATTCTCCACTAGCCTTATGAGTTGACAATATTTTAGCATCATTAGATGATGTGACAATTAGAGTTTGTTTAGTAGAACGCCAAAATATAGCAATGTCATCATATGTAAATAAGTAACTCGTTTGTGATTGAGCTTTATGTGGATCAGATAAATATCCAACATTTGTATATCCGATTAATTCAGATTTCGAGTCTTATTGCTAAAATAAATTCGTATCTGATGTACTACGTAAATAACGGAATACTTGTTTCACACCATTCCAATGTCTTCGAGTTGGTGAAAAACTATATCTTGCAAGTAAACTCACAGAAAATGTTATATCGGGTCTTGTACAATTAGCAAGATATATTAATACTCCAATAACACTGAGATATGATACTTCTGGACCAAGTATTTATTCACCATCTTCTTGAAGACGAAAAGGATCATTTTTCACATCCAAATGTCTAACAATCATGGGAGAACTCATTGAATGAGATTTATCCATATCAAAACGTTTTAATATTTTTTCAATATAAGTTGAATGATGGATAAAAATCCCTCTAGATAAATGCTTGATTTGTAGACCGAGACAAAATTTTGTTTGTCCCAAATTTTTCATTTCAAACTCATTTGTTAAATAAATTATTGTTTCTGTCAACTCTTTAGGAGTTCCAATGATGTTTAAATCATCAACATAAACTGCAATAATAGCAAAACTAAAATTTGTTTTTTTAATAAAAACACATGAACAATTGGATTGTTAGTATATCATTTCTCTAAAGGATATTCATTAAGGCAATTATACCACATTCGTCTAAATTGTTTTAATCCATACAAGGATCTTTATAATTTAATTGAATACATTTCTTGAGATTTTGAGCTACATGTTTTAGACATTTTTAATCTTTCAGAGACTTTTATATAAATTTCATTATCAAGTGATCCATATAAATAAGTTGTAACAATATCCATAAGTCGCACATGGAGTCCTTCTAAACTTACCAGGCTAATTAAAAATCTAAATGTAATTGCATCCACAACTACGGAATACGTTTCTTCATAATCAATTTCAGATTTTTATGAGAACCCTTATGGTACAGGTCTTGCTTTATATCTCATAATTTCATTTTTTTCATTGCGTTTACGCACAAAAATCCATTTATAGCCTACTAGCTTAATATTTTCAAGTGTAAAAATAATGGGCCCAAAGACTTGGTGTTTTTCTAATGAATTTAATTCTTCCTAGATTGTGTCTTTCCATGTAGGTCAATCATTTCTTTATCGACGTTCATTAATGGACTTAGGTTTAATGTCCTCACTTTCCTTTGCAATACCAATTACTACTGCATATGCAAATATATTATCAACAACAGTTTCACTTCGGTCTCGTCTCTTTCTTGAAATAACATAGTTGAATGATATCTTATTATTTTCATAATTTTCAGATACCTAAACCTCTTCAGGAATTATTTGCTCATCTATGTCATATGTTATAAGTTCTCCAGGAGCATCAATAATTTTTGAACTATCACTTTGTTTATTTTGTTCCCTTTTCTTTTTTGGATTTTTATTTTTGAAACCGAGTGGTCTACCATGCTTCTGGCGTGTTATGAACTTATTTGCTATAATATTAACATATTGTCCTACTGGGAAATCAATTCTAATTGGAGCATTTTTAGCTGGTATATGAGATTTAGTAACTCTTTTTTGATCACAAAATGCATCTGGCAATTGGTTTGCTATATTTTGTAAATGAATAATCCTTTAAATTTCTAATTCACATTGTTTTGTATAAGGATTAAGATGTTTTAATAATCGCTCATTCCAAATATTTTGTTTTTCTAATTGCTTATTCTCTCTCCCCAATTTATAAAACTGAGTCTCATTAAAATGACAATTATTAAATCACGCAGTAAAAACATCCTTAGTTAATGATTCAAGAAATTTGATTATAGAAGGAGATTCATATCTAATATATATTATCAATCTCCTTTGGGGTCCTATTTTTGTGCGATATAAGGGGTCAATTGGGACATAAACAACAGATCTAAATATTCTCAAATGGGAAATTTTTGGCTTTTGACCAAAAACTAACTGTAATAAATAAAAATTGATGATAACTAGTTGGTTTGATATGTATAAGAGTTGTTGCGTGTAAAATTGCATATCCCCAAGCAATAATTGGGAGTTTAGTTTTTATAAGTAATGATATAGCTATTAATTAAAGACGTTTAGTAAAAGATTCTGCTAGATCATTTTGAGTATGAACATAAGCTACAGGTTGTTCAACAGTTATTCCAATTGACATGCAATATTCATTAAAGGCCTTGGATGTAAATTCACCAACATTATCAAGATGAATTGTCTTAATAGCATATTCTCGAAATTATGCTCTTAATCAAATTAATTGAGCAAGTAATCTAGCAAATGCTATATTTTGAGTTGATAATAAACATATATATGATCATCTTGTTGATGCATCTATTAACACCATAAAATATCTAAATGGTCCACATGGTGGATGAATTGGTCAACAAATATCATCTTGTATATATCCAGAAATTTAGGTGATTCATTTTAAATTTTGCTTGGGAGAGACCTAATAATTAACTTTCCTTGAAAGCAAGTCGAATATGAAAATTCATTAGATTGAAGAATCTTCTAGTTTTTCAATAGATGACCATATGAACTCCGAACAATTTTTTGCATCATTGTTGATCTAGGATGACCTCAACGATTATGTCAAATAAGAAAAGTATATGGGTTAGTAAACTTCTGGTTTACTACCATATTTGTTTCAGTAGTACACATATATGTGTAATATAAACCAGAGGAGAAAGTAGATAATTTCTCTAATAAACATTTCTTACCCATTATAAGGGTTGTAATATAGAAATATTCAATATTTTCCATATTTGTAGTCTCAATATGGTATAAATTTCGGCAACAATCTTTAAAATTCAATAAATTTCTATAGGATTTTGGGGAGAACTAATAAATAAATATGTACCTTCAGATAGTAATATATTTGCTTTTCTTAAGCCTTTAATTATTATTTTACTATCAGATATTGTATTAACATAAATGTTGCCCAAACAATCATCAAGAAGGAGGGGGGGATGAATTGGTGGGAAAATAAAAAATAATTGTACATACAAGGAGAAAAATTATTGTACACACAAGGAAGCCAAAAAGATAGAAGAGATAGAGACATGAATTTTATAGAGGTTCGGGTGTTAATTAACCCCTACTCATCTCCCCAATTTCAATTGGGTATTCACTAATCTAACCACCTAGATTTACAAATGGAGTTTTAGCTAGTTCACTTCCAACTAGATATTTTACCAAGGCTAACACTCAATCCAAAATTTTTCTTGTATTTTTATGACTCACACAACAACCAATTTCTTATAATCTAGCTCATACTACCCAATTACAAGATAACTCAAGTGTTTGAAGGCTAACGCTTGAACCCTTATACAAACAATTAATGAAGAATGATTGAGAAAATAAATTGTAAGAGTTTTGACACTTGAAAAGTAGTTAGTTGAATTAAATGGTCTTTTGGTAGGGTATTTATATTGATTACCCACCAATTAGTCGTTACAAAGTAGTTTCATAACTCTTTCTAACGTTCTCTTACAAATGCATTAAACGATGTCTCTAGAGAGCCGGGAACCATAGTTTTCCCAGTAGGAAAATGACATATTTTGACACGTGACATCTTCTGGTTGGCTGAACCCTCCAACGGCTAGTCCCTATTCAATTTTTCCGATCGGCACTCTTTCTATTTCGGTCGGAACTTGCTTGATGGTGCCATAGCAGAGGACTTGGGTCTGCTGGCTTTGAGTGATTCTCGGTCAGGACCTCAGTCAGTTTGACTTTAGTCATTTTCACTTTATGATGACTTGACATATTTTGGTGGTGTCTCCTCTTCAACGATCATGTCCTTTTGAGTTTTTTGATCGAACTATAACATGTCCCGGTTTGGAAATGGGATGTTCCAATCGGGACATCTCCTGTCCCAGTCTGCTTCCTCTACTGGAACTTTGGAAGATCAGAAGGCAATGTTTTCCAATCTGGACACACATTTCCCGGTATGTACTTGAGTCCCGGTCATGAGATACTTATCCCGATCAGGAGTTACGCGTCTCCATGAAATGTTTGACTTGTTCAATGAGGAATTTATGACCAAATGTGTTGAAACTTTGAATATTATCAAAACAACACTCAATGAAGGTGTTAGTGACATTTAATTTGACTATCAAGATCAAAATAGAAGGTTAACAATAAGTTTTTCCTATTATTAGGTGAGAAAAATATTTCTTTATCTTTCAATATGGTGTATATGGTTGTATAATCTACAAGATATAAATCAGCATCATTTGCTCTTAATCCTACTAATAGTTGAGTAGGATCCATAATATCACAATCATACCGATAACGTGTTATAAAATAAAAAAACAATAAATGAAGAAAGAAGAGAGAATATAAGAGATTAGAAGAATTAAGAAGGAAGCAACTAAGTTTTCATTGATTATAACACCTATTTATAGGTATAGAAATGTTACAGAAATAAAATTCTATTTGCATAAAAAATCTATCTATAGATATAATAATAGACATTCAATATTATCCAACAACTTTAATATTATCATAACATGTATATAATTTTTAAACTTCAAATTATACTAATATAATATATCAACTTTAGAGAGTAAATATTAATTTGTTTCAAAAAACTTTTTCACATGTTAATGCTGACACAGTATTGAATCCATTCATTCAGAGGGCGGATTGAGTTCAAATTACTTAAAGCTACAATTTATTTGAAACAAAAGGGAAAAGAAAAACTCTTTTCAGTGCCATCTCTAATTAATTTCCATGGAAATAAATTGAAATTGAAATATTTACTGGAGATACTTATACTGAAACAATTAAAGATTTATTTATTTATTTTGTTGTGTCAAATTATACAATCTCAAAGTAACATTGAGAATGGAGCTGGCAGTCATGGCTGCTGACCATTATAATAGAGGATGTATTCTTTATTTTCTTTTTCTTATTGACCTAAAGAGTGACGCACTGTGGAAATAGTAAATCCTTATTCTTATATATCCTTATTCATTATGAATAAAGTAAAAGTTTATTAGTTTATTTATTAATGTTCATTTTGTTTTAAGCTATTGGTTCATTAGGAATGAAGTATTCATTAGTTTACTGAGACATGTTCATTTGTTATAAACTGTAGGTTTATTATTACTAAAATAAAGGTTCATTAGTATATTGATAAATTTCATTTTGTTTTAGGCTATAGGTTCATTAGCAATAAAACAAAAGGTTCATTAGTTCATTGAGAGATGTTCATTTGTTAGAAACTGTAGATTCATTAAGAATAAAGTAATATGTAGGTACAGTTTTAAAATGATGTGGGTTCATTATTTATCAACTAATGGTTCATCAGTATTGTATTTATTTTTTTTTTTTTCAAATAAACAACTAGCTCACTTGGATAAAGTGGAGTTCAAAGTGAGAAATTACAAAACAAATCCCAACCTTGTCAAACTAGACAATAAAAAATGTCAGAGATAGAGTAAAAAAAAGAAGTAAAAGGAGAGTTCAGGAAAGGCAAAGTTGTGGAACGATTGCCTATTATTGAAAATGTTATTGATGTTTTATAAGAAGAAGAAGATAAGAAGAAGCTCAAACAATAGAGCTCATGAAGGTAAAACACAAAATATTAATTAGTTTTCTGTGAGTTTTATTTCTCTGGTTGGTACATTACTGTAAACTCCTAGGTTCATTAGATACCAAGTACGGATTCATCGATTTTAATACAATTTAGATTCATTACAGGTTCAGTAATTAAAAAAAGAAAGGTTCATTATCTATTAATTACATATTCATCATTTACCTTCTGTGAGTTTTACTTGTTTAGAAGGTTGCAATATAAATGTTTATTACTTAACAACTATAGGTTCATTAGTTTTTAATTATATGTTGATAATTTACTTTCTATATGTTCATTAGTTGTTAACTTTCATATATGTTCATTAGTTATTAACTATATTAATTATAGGAATCTGTGGAGACAGTTACAAAAGGGTCGACTGTGATTAGGAAAATCGTAACGACACATAGAATTTGGCAAAGCCATGGCAGAAATTGGAAGAACAAATTCCACTCTATTTATACAGAAAACTTCCAACATTATCAATGAAATCTTCAACAACATTTCTTTAAGCTCTCAGGAAGTACTTGATATAGGAGAGCAACCTAAAGATGATAATGGTGATTTCTTCGCCAATGAAACCTTTCTACAAGCAGTAGCTAAGCTTGAAAAGGCAATAATGAAGACGCAACATCTTGCTCCTTCATTCTCCTTAGGTCTAATGCCTCCTAATCGTAGTCTCCAAGAGAAAAATCTACCTCAACAATAACAAAATGCTCAGGAAACTAGTAAAGAGAAAACACCGGTTAGTATAGAACAAGTTATTGAATCTGTTAAAGAACCTAAAACACCAGTAGCTGAACTTCAAAAGCCAACTATGAAGATGTGACCTCCCTTCTTCTCCTTAGGACTAATGCCTCCTAATGCTAGTCCCTAAGAAAGAAAAATTGACGGAACAACAACAAACTGCTATACACTGCTCAATAACAAACAATGGTTAGCACAGAGCCACCTAAAGATCCTGCTAAGCAACCTTAAACGCTAGAAAAAGATTTTGATGAGTATGTAACATAAGTCCGTACCATAAATGTTCATTTTGTTTTAAACTATAGGTTTATTAGAAATGAAGTAAAAAGGTTCATTAGTTTATTAAGAGAGGTTCATTTGTTATAATTGTAGGTTCATTATGAATAAAGTAAAAGTTCGTTAATTTATTAATAAAAGTTCATTTTGTTTTAAACTATAGGTTCGTCAGCTTATTGAGAGATGGTCATTTGTTATAATCTATAGGTTCATTAAGAATAAAGTAAATATTCATTAGTTTATCAATAAAAATTCATTTTGTTTTAAATTGTAGGTTCATTAGGAATAAGTAAAAGGTTCATTAGTGTATTGAGAGAGGTTCATTTGGAATAAAGTAAATGTTCATTAATAAACTGAACATAAGGATATTTTATGTGTGCTATTTATTAATTCATGTATGATGTTCTTATTTTACGTTAAGTATCTACATCTTCATTAATATTTGTCCACATGTTCATTACCACTTGTGCATAAGTTCATTATGAATGAACTGTAAGTTTATTAACATTCTACCTTTTTCTTTTTGAGTGACTGAAGAATTAGAATCAGAAACTGAAGATGTGCAAACAAGAAAAAGGCTAGCAAGGAAGCATAAAAGGCTTCATATAGCTTTGAGATCCCTATTCTGGATAAGGAATTATGCGATACTTGAGATTTAACCACCAAAGAAAAATTAATCGCATAGTTCACATTCACACTAGAAACTGAAGATATAACACGTTCCCATATAGTAGGCTAGGCACCATTAATTAAGCGGATGCTACTCAACCTATATCTGTTTATTTTATCATCATGTATTCAATTCGCATTTTATATTCGATTGCATACCATATCTAAACATACTAATAGATCATCAATACTGTAAACTGTATACTCCTTATAGTATATCATAATTCTATGAAATTGAATCATTCAATCAGGTCTATTATCTAGCAACTGCAAATTTTAAACTCATGCAAGAATCCAAGGTAAGGGCTAAACGCGCCCAATTAATACAATTCATTAAAATTTACAACCAATAAAGAATAACTAGCAGTCTTATTAATGTCTAAGTTTACCCAATGAATGAATAGAAATAAATGAAATGCATGATAAACAAGCTCTCTGAGTTGAAGAAAAATCTAACTAGCACAAGCGGCTCCTCGTCAACTGGATCTACGGCTCCAAACCTACGTACAAGAAAAACACATATGATAAGCTACTGAAAGCTTAGTAGTATATATAATCATATAAATTTTGATATTTAGTCATACAATCACATAGCATTCATGTTATCAATAAACAATTCAATTTCTTTTGTCCCAGTCATTCCAATATCACAGTCATTTTAACAATCTTATAGGAAGGAAGGAAACGTATCTAGAAAGCAGAAGTCATAACTGCAATATAAAATATCTCATAATCTCAATTTAGATAACTTGCCCAAATACTCTATACCTAGACTATTAGATATGGGTTATAAATAAGAGTGCTTTCAGAGCTTGGACCATCCTATTTACCTACTGGTATATTTTGAATAAACTGTGTCCATATTTATATCAGGTGCACTCTCTAGAGCTTGGACCAACTTGACTAAAGAAGTAGAAGTTGGTAGCAAAAAGTGGACAAGGGCGCTCTAAAGAGCTTGAGCCACCTTACCCTGATAATAACACATGAGTAATCTTACGGTATTGCAATTAACCCTGAATAAAATGTCACGTTTAACACAATTAATCTATAAAATTAGGATAACACGATCTAGTTAATGTATATGGATTATAATATGTCGGGTTAAATGTGTTGACATGACACGATATGACAAATTATTAATAAGAAATATAATTTTTGCATGTTAGTAAGTCAATCTGAACATAATATAAAAACTTTCGTATCTTTATCAAATTAACAGGATTGTGATACAAATACAATATAATTCAACCCTAACCTACAAATATCATGTTGGACATGGATATATTGTATAGAGTTTTCTTTTTCTTATTGACCTAAGGAAGGAGTGACGCTTTATGATGTGAAATAATCTAATGTTATCTTGTCATTATCCTTATTCTTCCATGCCTAGTATATAGTAAATCCCATATATGATACAATATCTTAATATATTATAAAAAATCATTAAAAAAATCAAAATTACATATAAAAGTACGATTTTCATTTAATATATTCTATTAGATTTAGAAAGTCCAATGTTAGTTAAATTTATAATTAATATTCTTCGAGAAAAAAATTCAGTTGAACCATTCAATGAAATAAAGTCCAAGAATAGAAAATATGTTCAGCCTAAATTTTATCCTATGGCGTCACACATTCATTAAATTGAATCAGAACCATATTCTAACTTTGTTGTGAGTTACTGGTGATGCAAGACAAGAATGGAAACCGATTAATTGTTGATCTCGTTTTATATGATAGCAGTCGAGGAAAATAGAGTGATTTCATAAGCATTAAAGTGATGTTAATGTTACCCAAGATAATGTGGATGAATTAATATAAAACTATTTTAGTTTAATCAGATTTTTTGAGTTCAAATTCTAAATATGCTATTACTTTAAAACTCTTGAAAAAATATTTTGTCGTCTTTCAGAATCCTACTCGATATGTTCTTAATTAATTAGACTAATTCCAATACCATATTAAAAAAAAAAAAAAACTTGATTACCGATGGGTCTTCACAATGTGAAGCTAGGGAAGAAGTCACCGTGGATAAAAACCCATTACTAGAGTTTTGCATTCTGTGTGGTGTCATTGGTCACATAAAAAAGTTTTGCTAAACTATTTTATCAAATGATGGATTATCCTCCTCTTCTAATCAGAGCAGCAAATATGGTTATTGGCGTAAATTAAGTTGATGCTGGTGAGGCAAATAGGTTGGGTATATATTAAAAGACTTGTAGGTCTTCTATAGTTATATATTAGATAGGCTAATCATGCTTTCAGCTCCAATGCATGTGATAATGAAAATGTCAATTAGACAAATTCTTAAGTAGACTCAATTTATCATATCATCTGTAAATTAATTCAATCACTTAGTGATATGTATGCATATTTATTAATTGTAATATTAATATCGATAAATTTGAATAAAATAATTAAATATGTGTCACTGTATACTAGGATTAATCTCTAATTTCTCTAAAACTTTAAAGTAGCTAATGTTAGATATTTTCAAAATGTAGGTTTTATATCATGGGCAAGTGATGGTTGTCATGAGTTCATTCCCAAAGGGTAGGTCTCTATCACATTCATAATGAGTGTCACGAGTAAATGACGACTTTCAATAGCTAAGTTTATGTCACCTCTGTGACAAGCATCATGAGGATGTGATGGATTGTAAAGCTAAGGGTTGTCACGTCCGCAATGCATATCATTAGCTTGGCTACTGTCACAGAAACGACGAGCGTCACAAGGTCGTAACAACTGCGATTCCAACTTGCGCTAAAACTCCTTTTTCGAATAAAATTCTATCAGATATAATCTTATCTAGATAAATATGATCAAATAAACTATTCTAAACCTTTTAGGAGTCTTTTTAATGTTTTTTCTCTTTAAATTCATGTCAAGATTAAGGATTTTTTTGCACAACTAACAATCTATTCAGTACTTTTTCATATACAATTGGCAGCCTAGTTCAAAGATCACCATCAACAAGGTGCTTTATATTGCTTTGTTGTATCCTAAAGGAATAACAAATTCATCTTTAGGAAAGTGGCATCTTGATACTTGTTGAAATACCACAAGTACCAAGAGGGGGGTGAATTGGGATTTTTGAATAGAATAGGTAACAAAAATTTGAACAAAGAAGAGCAGGAGAATACAAACAATTTATAGAGGTTCAACCCTCTTAGCCTACTCCTCTCCCCAACCTTAGTTGAGAGTTTCAATCCACTAGCAATCTACTTCAAGATATAGATTAAACTCTTACAAGCTTAAACAAGCTATCCAATAGTTTTAACCCAAGGCTCACACTCAAACCCTTACAATGAATATTAAATTCCTAACCCAACTCACTCAAATATCTATTGAATGTTTGATTGCAGAATCTCTAACACTCAACAATCCAAAAGCTCAAGAACACTCAAACTTTCAAGATTACAACAAATAAATAAAGAAAGATAGCCGAAAATAATGAATGCTCAAACTCAAGAAGAATTATTGCTCATAAAAATTGTTCTATATTTTTGTGAAAGGCATAAATGAAGACCTTTTATACTTCCTCTGAGAGTTAGAGCTATTGGACCTTCATTTAATGCAATTCTATCTATTGAGATACCTTTAAAATAGAGTCTGCTGCATTTAATGTTGTCAGTTACGAATGTGATAGTCCATGGTCATAAGCGTGATTGTGTCTTGCTTTTTTTGAATTGAAAAAACCCCACATCGACAGTCAGGGGCATGACTGTGTATAGTCATGGGCGAGAGTGTGAAGAGTCACGGGCATGACTAGGTCCAAGCTGTGAGCCTACTTATAAGCCAAGTGGTGAATGCTTTTGTATGTCTTGTGTGTAAACGTCACAGGCGTGATTGTCTAACATCATAGGCATGACTGTGGTTCAAATAGTGAATCTGCTTATGACTCAAGTGGTGAATGCCTCCAAAGCTTAGGATTTGACTCTATAGATGAGATTTATATTTTGGCTTGAAAAAATATGAACTTTAACACTTGAAAATAACTTGTTTGCTTTCCAACGATTTAACCTATTTTGTACTTAAAACAATTGAGATTGTTAAATACTATTGCTTAATTATTTGTGATCATCAAAATTATGGGAATACCTCTCAAGATTCAATAATCTCCCCTTTTTTTATTGTGATAAATAATTACGCAATATGGAAATGTGAAGAAGAATAACTTCCCCTCAAAAGAAGCATATGTCATAAAATAAGAATGAAGCAATGATCACAAATATAAGATAATCACTAAATATCACAATTTGAACAATAAGAAGATAAAAAAAAACATAAAGTGTAGTCAAAGATAATAAGGCATATAAATCCACAATTGCCTTCTCTCCCTTTTGGCACCAATAAAAAGAAATTTTTGCCAAGGAAAGAAGAAAATGTGTCCCAAAATATATTTACGTACAAATTAAGAAGTGTCCAAAAAGCATAGAAAAGATAAGTAAAAAAGATCAAGGCTAAGGTGGTGGATGACCACGAAGAGCCGCAATCTCAGACTCCATAGTAGCCAGTTAAGACTCCACACATTCCTCAAAAGCACAAGAGCAGTCATCTAAGATTGCTCCACCAAAGAGTTAAACTACTGGTCAAAATAGGCAGTCAACTACTGCAGAAGGTCAGAATGAGCAAAAGAAGCTCTACCTTTAGCACTTGTGGTTGTGGCAGCATCTCCATCACTAAAGCTATCTCTACCCATAACATCGTCATCATTGCTAGTTGTCTCAATTCTAACCCTCTTCCTGCCCTTGGTAATCAATCCTGCCTTGAAGGCATCCAAATCTTCATTCTCCCATATCACATCATCCTTGTAATAATTGAATTTGTAAAAAATGTTACCATGATATTTGATACGGACTACAGCTCCCAACTTGATGAAAGAATCAATGTCAAGCTTGTCCCATGAGGATAATCGAAGAGGAACTAGCTAAGTAGAGTCCAAAACAAGAAGCTGAAGAGAGATAGCCAAGTGGGTAATGTAGCTACCAATCAAAATATCACCACCTGTCTTAGTAGCTGTGGTGAGGAGCTGGGAAGTAAACCATCATGATAAGGCTACTGGCAATAAGGTCCTAGCACACTTAAAAAGAAACACCTCAGATTTCCTCAATACCCCATTACTGTCATCTCTAGCAAAAATATTGTAAGTGAACCTATGGACATATTTCAAAGTAGGGGTCTGGAAGGAGGTACTCTTGATCAGACGGACATCCCAATTACCAACACCATGATGGGGCCAAGCATTATAGGTAATAAAATTGCCTATGTCATCTTCATTCAAAATGCCATCAAAAGGTAATTTGACCAAGGCAACAAAGGATTCAAGAGACAATTCATTAGACTTGCCACACAGTTGAAATTTCATATTCCTAAACTAAACACCATGCAAAGTGCTTAGACATTCCAGACATAATTCCATAAAGGCGAGTATGCAAAAATCAATAAAATCCAACATCCTCATATTATTCAGTAAAATTCTAACATCTTTCTCATTACCCACAGTACTAACAGAGTTCTAGTCAAAAGGCCTAGAGGGTAAAAAAGTGCTAGTCTTAAGAATATTATACCTCTGATGTGCAGACCTTAGAATCTTATATAGGAAGGATCATAGTGGGTTTCTCTAGCAGTTGATTATCCAAATCTTGCCTTGCTTTTTCCCTTGAATGTTCCTGCCTTTGGTGCCATAATCGTGAAAGAGATGCAAAAATGTGACAAGAATTCCCAATTATGACCGTGGCCTTGAGAAGAGAGAGAGAAAGAGAAAATGCAACTTTTCATCTTCCAAATGAGAAGAGAGTGGGTTTTTTAAAAGCAATTATTTTTGGCCAAAAAAGGAAAGAAAATATTATTTTGGTGGAGAAAAGTGAAAGATTTGAAGGAAAAGGAAGGAAAAATGAGTGAAAATGGTGAGAAAATAGAAGAGAAAAGAAGGAAAAAAAATAAGAGAGAGAAAAGGGGGGTGGCAAAAGGTTGAAGATGATGAGGAGAGAGAAGAAAGAAGAAAAGAAAAAGGTTTCTAAAATGCATAAAGTACCTAGTCACGGGCGTGACTCATTGAGTCACGACTATGACTATCGAAGTCTTATGGCCTTCTTGTGACTCTTTCCATGACCCATCTGGTGAACTAATCTGCCTCCAAAAGGGTTATCAGTCATGGCCGTGACTCATGTAGTCACGGTTGTGACTCCAGCTGAGCCACAAAACTGAGTTGAGACACAAGATATGATGAACTAGAAGCTTTCAAATAGATATATAAATGTCATGGATCATTAAAAAAGAGGGAAAGAGGGTTCATAAACACATTTTGGACACAAGTTGCACTTAAAATAAAAAAAAACATTTAGGACAAATATAAATATATCATCATCATAAAAAAGAGCAGAATAGCAACTCAAGGTTCCAAATAATACAATCATAGAGAGCTACCATCCAACATGCCAATTTCTTTTATGATGAAATTCATTCTTTCCTTATAAAGAGGTCTAGTAAAAATATTAAAAAGTTGGTTTGTGGTATCAACAAATTCAAGCACAACCTCACCTTTGTTCACATGATCATGCTAGAAATGATGTATATTATCTATATGTTAGCTTTTTGAACGTTGAATTGGATTCTTAGAAAGATTAATAGCACTCATAGTATCACATTTAATAGGAATGTTATTAAAGTCCAATCCAAAATCCTTCAATTGTTGTTTTATCCATAGCACTTGAGCACAACAACAACCGGTGATAATATATTCGGTTTCGGTGATGGATACTGCCACAGAATTTTGCTTCTTGCTAAACCAAGACACAAGAGAGTTTTCTAAAAATTAATAAGTACCCGAAGTACTTTTTCTATCAAGAATACTCCAAGCATAATTCGTATCCGAATAAGCCACAAGATCAAATGAAATACATTTAGAATACCATAAGCCTAAATGTTGTATGCCAATCAACTTCAATATCTTTTTAACAGCATGTAAATGAGACTTTAGGACAAGATTGAAAATGTGCACATAAGCATATAACATACATAATATCAGGTCTACTTACGTTAAGATAAAAAAGGCTACCAATCATACCTCGATATTTCTTTTCATCCACTTGCTTGTCATTCTCATCTTTATCAAGTTTGATGGTAGTGTTCATAGGAATCTTGCTTGCCTTAGCTCTATTCATCCCAAATCTTTTGAGCAAATCCTTGGTGAACTTAGCTTGATTTATGAAGATCCCATCTAGACATTGTTTGATTTGGAGTCCAAGGAAGAATTTAAGCTCCCCCATCATTCTCATCTCAAACTCACTTTGCATACACTTAGAGAATTCTTCACATAAGCACTCATTAGTAGCACCAAATATAATATCATTCACATAGATTTGCATAATAAGAATGTCATGCTTATACCTTTTAATAAAAAGAGTTGTATCAACCTTGCCTTTTGAAAATCCATGTTGCAAAAGAAAATTACTTAACCTTTCATACCAAACTCTAGGGGCTTGCTTCAAGCCATATAAAGTCTTGGTAAGTTTAAAAACATGATTTGGAAGATCATGTTGCTAAAAACCTGGAGGTTGTTCAACGTAAACTTTGTCCTCAATATAACCATTAAGAAAATCACTTTTAATATCCATTTGATATAACTTAAAATCCATGTATGATGCAAATGCAAGCAATATTTTAATAGCTTCCAACCTTGCAATAAGGGCAAAGGTCTCATTATAGTCTATTCCTTCTTCTTGGTTATAGCCTTTAGCCACTAACCTAGCCTTACTCCTAATGATGGCACCACTTTCATCAAGTTTATTTCTAAACACCCACTTAGTGCCAATAATAGAATAATTCTTAGGTCTAGCCACTAAAGCCCTTACCTTATTTCTCTCAAATTGGTTGAGTTCTTCTTGTATGGAAACCACCTAACTCTTGTCACACAAAGCATCAACAACATGTTTAGGTTCAATTTAAGAGATAAAGGCTAGACTATTAAGATGCTTAAGAGAGTATCTAGTAGTTATCCCTTTTGATAGTTCACCAATGATGAGGTCTCTAGGATGGTCTTTCTTGAATTGCCACTCCTTAGTTAGGCCTTCATAGTATTTGATTTGAGGTATCATTGGTGCATCTTCAACTTTATCCTTGGGAAGATCAACTACCATTATCTCTTGACAAGTATTTGGAGGTTGGCTTTGATCATTAGTTGCTCGTTGTTAAATTGGCTCTTCAAATAAACCTACATCATCATCAACAACTACCCTTCTCGGCTCAAGGGGGTTAGATTCATGAAATACAATATGCATAGATTCCTCAACAACTAAGGTTCTTTTGTTAAAGACTTTATAAGACTTGCTAGAGTTTGGATAGCTAAGGAAGATACCTTTATCGGTTCTAGCATCAAATTTTCCAAGATTGTCCTTGGTATTCAATAAAAAGCACTCACATCCAAGTACTCTTAGATATGAAATCTTAGGCTTTCTACCATTCCATAACTCATAAGGAGTTTTGTTTAATAAAGGTCTTATGAAAACTCTATTTGAAATGTAGCATGCGGTATTAATGATTTCATCCCAAAAGTACTTTGAAAGATTATACTCATTGAGCATAGTTCTAGCCATTTCAATCAACATCCTATTCTTCCTTTTAATAACCCCATTTTGTTGAGGTGTTATAGGAGAAGAAAAGATATGATTAATGCCCACTTAAAAATAAGACAACTTAAAATAGTCATTTTCAAATTTTTTTCCATGATCACTCCTAATAGAAGAGATCTTAAAACCTTTTTCATTTTGAATATGTTTTGCAAGAATTTTAAAAGCACTAAAACTATCATCCTTATGAGCAAGAAAAGATACCCAAGTAAATTTAGAGAAATCATCTATAATCACATATGCATAATGCATTCCACCAAGGCTAGTAACTCTACAAGGCCCAAACAAATCCATATGCAATAATTGAAGGGGTATAGTAGTACTTACCTTGTTCTTTGGTTTGAAAGAGCTTCTTACTTGTTTTCCCATTTGACATGCTCCATAAACCTTGTCCTTTTGAAATTTGACCTTGGGTAAGCCAATAACTAGTTCATCCTTGCTTATATCTCTAATGAGCTATACACTAGCATGTCCAAGTCTTCTATGCTAAACCTATGTATCATCCTTAATGGCTACAAAACACTTAACACCTTGATTAGCCAAAGAGATTAGATCAATTGTGTAGACATTGTTAACCCTTTCACAATTAAAAATAATTTTGCTATCTAAAATCAGGGTTACAAAGCATTTTGAATGTTCAAAAGTTACATTATGTCCCTTATGACACAATTGAATGACACTAAGAAAATTGTGTTTCAAACCATTAACCAAAAAAACATCCTCAATAAGAGTAGAGCATTTCTTACCAACTTGTCTAATGCCAATAATCTCACCTTTGGCATTGTCTCTAAAAGTTATCTTGCTACCTTTCTTCATCTCTAAAAGAGTGAATAGGTTGCCATTTCCTGTCATGTGCCTTGAACATCCACTATCTAGATACCACTTGCTTTCATTCATGGTGGATTTCAAGCATACCTAGAAAAGTAGAAACCATCAAGTTTAGGTACCTAAATGTACTTAGGTCCTTAGGGGTTAGCATTGGAAGGATACAAATGAGCCTTCCTTATCAAACATATTATATTAATATGTCCATATCCACCACACTAATGGCATATAGCATAAGGTGTATGTCCCTTCCTTTGAAAACTGTGAAAACCATGTGAAAGGGTATGATTATGACTCATAGGAGGAGGTCTTCTATTGCCTTTGGCTCTTAAACTAGGTTCATTATAAGTCTTAGTGATAGGCACACTTAGACTTTTAGATTTTAAAGAACTAGCATGCCATTTGCCAAACCCAATTCCATTTTTAGATTAAGAATGGGTGGAATTAATAGCAATCATCCCATCAAGAATTTCCTTCTCCGTATTGAATCTAGAAATAGAATTCTTAAGATTACTAAATTCTTTTTCTAATGATGTATTCATCTCAACAAGTTTGGCATGATCATTTAAAACCTGATCCTTAGTAGAATTGCATTCATCTAAAGATTTAGTTAACTTTTCATTACAAGTTCTTCATTTCTCAAGTTCTCATTCTAGAGTTTTGACTATCTTTTTAAGTGAATTAATTCTAGAAGAATATTTTTCACATTTATGCACAAGTTTTTCAACAACATGCATCATGTTATCATCATTAGGAATAAGATCAAGTTCTTGAGTTACCTCATTTGTGGAAAGCTCTTCAATTACTATGAAGCAAAGGTTGGCAACTTCATCACTTGATTCTCTATCACTCGAGTCACTTGAGTTGAGTCATCCCAAGTAGCTTTGAAAGCTTTTCTCTAGTCCTTTTTTTCCTTCTTATAGGACTTCTTCAACCTTGGGCACTCCGATTTAATGTGTTTGGGCTTGTTGCACTCATAGCAAATAAGATGATCTTTCTTTCTTGAGTCTTGCTTCTTGAATGCCTTCTCCCTCTTCTTCTTCATGATGAGATTCTTGAATTTTTTAGAAATCATGGCCAAGTCATCATCACTTGAATCACTCTCATTTGCCTCCTTGCTAGCCTTGAGAGCAATTCCTTTATCTTTCTTTGTCCTCTCATCCTCATTCATTTGAGACATTTTGATCTCATGAGTGAAAAGCTTTCCCAACAACTCATTCGTAGGAAGCACTGAAAGATCATTAAATTCTTTAATTGAGGAGATTCCAACTTCTCATTGCCTTTGAGGCAAACTCACGAGAATCTTGTTGTTGATTTCTTTAAGAGTGTAATTTTTACCAAGCTTTATCATGGAGTTAATGAATTTGATAAGCCTACTATACATGTCACTCACCTTTTCATTAAGCTTCATATCAAACAACTCATACTCCCTAGAAAGCATTTGGAGTTTCTTGCTCTTAACTTGATTGGTTTGCTCATGCTTTATTCTTAAAGCATTCCAAATTTCTTTTACGGATTTTAAATGCTCAATCCCATTGTATTCTTTTCTACTCAAAGCATAATAGAGAATGTTGATAGCCTTCTTGTTTGTCAAATTGGTTTCAATTTTCCTTTTAGTCCATTTACTTCTTAGAATAGCTCTTCCTCTCCCATAAGTTGAGTCCACCCTTCTTCAATGATATCCCAAAGGTTGACACCTTCACTATCCAAGAACATCTCCATCTTATTCTTCCAATAAGCATACTCATTTCCATCAAAGAATGGAGGTCCAATGTAGGTTGGTCTATAAACATCAGGAATTTGACTTGTAGAGGCATGGTCTTTACTCTAACATGATTAAATCTTCAATGAAGGAGACTCAGCTCTGATACCAAATGAAATACCACAAGTACCAAGAGGGGAGTGAATTGAGATTTTTGAATGGAATAGGTAATAAGACTTTAAACAAAGAAGGGCAAGAGAACATAATCAATTTATAGAGGTTCAGCCCTTTTAGCCTACTCCTTACCCCAACCTCAATTGAGAGTTTCAATCCACTAACAATCTACTTCAAGGTGTGGATTAAACCCTTACAACTTAAACAAGCTACCCAAGTGTTTTAACCTAAGGCTCACACTCAAACCCTTACAACGAGTATTAAATTCCCAACCCAACTCACTCAAATATCTATTGAATGATTGATTACAAAATCTCTAACATTGAACAACCCAAAAGCTCAAGAACAATCAAGCTTTTAAGATTACAATAGAGAAATAAAGAAAGATAGTTGAAAATAACAAATGCTCAAGCTCAAGAAGAATTAACGCTTATAAAAATTGTTCTCTATTTTTGTGAGAGGCATAAATGAAGACCTTTTATACTTCCTCTGAGAGTTAGAGCCATTGGAGCTTCATTTAATGCAATTTCTATATGTTGAGATGGGCGTGATAGTTTATGGTCACTAGCGTAATTGTGTCTTGCTTCTTTTGAATTGAAAAAAACCTGTCTCGACAGCCATAGGCATGACTGTGTATAGTCATGGGCTTGACAATCCTTTTAAGTGTGACTAAAGTAGTGAAGCCTTATGGATGTCTTGGCGAAAATTATCACAGGCGTGAGTGTGAAGATTCATGGGCGTGACTAGGGTCTAGGCTGTGAGCCAAGTGGTGAATGCTTCTGTATGTCTTGTATGTAAGTGTTAGGGGTGTGATTGTCTAACGTCATGGGCATGACTATGGTTCAAGTAGTGAATCTGCTTGTGACTCAAATGGTGAATGCCTCTAAAGCTTAGGATTTGACTCCATAGATAAGATTTATATTTTGGCTTGAAAAAATATGAACTTTAACACTTGAAAATAACTTATTTGGTTTCCAAGGATTTAATTTATTTAATACCTTAAACAATTGAGATTGTTAAATACTATTGCTCAATTATTTGTGAATATCAAAATTACGAGAATACCCCTCAAGGTTCAACACACGCCTTGAAGCCATTGTTACATAATCTCTCTTTAAAATTCTCCCCAACAATCTAAAGATGAAGTTTTGCTTATATCCATGGCTTCTCTAAGGGACTTGACAACCAATATTATCAAGCTAGAAAGATTTGATGGAGGAAACTTCATAAGATGGTAGAAATGTATCCACTTCTTACTGGTGATAATTCAAGTTGCCCACGTCTCCAACATTACTAGGCCAGTTAAAGAGGAGAATGAAAATCTGGCTCAGATATGAAGGAGGCAAAAGTGGGACACTAATGATTAGATTTGTAGAGGCTATATCCTCAATGCCATATGCAATTCCCTCTTTGATAATTATCATCCAATCAAGATGATAAAGGAGCTGTGGGACAAACTTATGTCCAAATATACGCAAGAAGACACAAAAAGTAAGAATTCCTAGTTTCTCGTTTCACTAATTACAAAATGGATTATAATAGGCATGTAATTGAGCAATTTTTTGAAATTGAAAATAATCACTTTACTCAACCTAATATGCATATGAATTCATGCATAATTATTTCATCTGTTATTGATAAATTACCTCTATCTTGGAAAAAGTTTAAAAAAACTCGCAAACATGAAAAGGGTGAAATAACCCTTAATAAATTAGCTCACAAAATTTTTGTAGAAGTTGAATTATGCATGCAAGAAAATATGAAGGAATATGAAAACCAAATATCCAAAGCACATGCAGTTGAGGAAGGAAAATCTTGAAATTCGTCAAACAGGCATCGAAACAAAAGGTAAAATAATGGCAATGGTTAATCAAAAACAAGAAAAAGAAATGACAATGTTTCTTTTGCAAGAAAGAATAACATTACAAGAATGAATATCGATTTCTTATAAAGAAGCTTGAAAAAAAAAAGGTAGATGCCTCCTCTAATACAACTGGCAATGATTATCTAATTGCAGTTGTTTCAGAAGTTAACCTTCTTGAGGATGAGATGATTTTGTGGATTGATTCAAGAGTTACCTGCCATATTTGTAAGAACAAAAGTTTCTTCAAAACCATGGAACCAGTTGCTAATGACACTATTCTTTATATGGGGAATGCTTCAATTGTCCTTGTCAAAGGCATTAGTAATGAGAAACTGAAATTCAATTCTTGGCAAGTTTTAATATTGACTAATATCTTTTATGTACCAAAAGAAAGGAAGAATCTTATATCGGGTAGCTTGTTGAATAAATATGGTTTTAGGCTTGTATTTGATGCAGACAAATTTGTTCTGTTAAAAGAAAAAATATTTGTAGGTAAAAGGCTAACTTAGTGATGATTTTTTCATACTAAATTGTATTTCTCTTTCTAATATCAATAATAATACATCTAGTTCAATTTATATTATTGATTTTTGTAATGCTTATGAATTAGAGTATAAGAGTTATATGAATTCTAAATACACGGATAATCAATAATAAATTAAATTGGATTAAAAACGAAATAAGTAGAAAGTTGAAGGATTGAACCAAGAAAAAATAAAATTAAATAAATAAAGGAAATAAAATAAGACCATTGTATAAAGAAAAGTAAAAAAAAAAAAAATTGTCTAATAGTAAAAGATGTGTAAAGAATGTGAAAGTAAATAAAAAAAGTTATATTATATTATAATATTTTATATTATTAAGTTATTATAAAAGAAAATAAAAAGATGAAATTTGAAAACGTCATAATCAAGTGGGAAAAGAGACCACGCCTAGGTCTTCGTGCTTGCTTGTTTTCTCTCTTAAACTCGAACCATTTTGATTTTTTTCAATCCTATAAATACTTCAAGTCACATATACCAAGGCACACCATTTCCATAATTCTCTCTCTTTGCCCTTTCAGCCGCCACCTATATTTCAGTCTCTAAACTCTCTTTAGCAATCTCCAACAACGAGTTTTGTTTCTGCTAAAACTTTATTTTAGTAGTCTACAGTCACTTCACTTTTACTGACATTAAGTACTCTCTTCCATAGCTCTACAATCTATATATGCTGAATTTTTAAGTTTATAACAGTAAATTAAAAAAAGATGGAAATTTTCGTAGTGAAAGTTTAATCCTTGGGTTTTATCTTTCCTGCTAAGCAATGATTCTGGCGAGATAACCACTAAACTGTCGGGTGATCAGTAGGGTAGTTTGACAGTGTTGGCCGCCCAAGCACTGTTTATGTTTAAAGTATAGATGATTTGATATTTTTTTTTTTTCTATTGGAACCTGATAAAGTATTTATTTATAGTATTAGAATAATTAAATTCACTTTTTATTAATTAAGTAACTAATTAGTATTATTATTTATTTATTTATTTTATTCAACTTGCTTTCTCACAATTAACCATTAATTATTTAGATTTCCCAATCCAATTACATCCTTAATTAAGATAATATACTTTGGCCACATTTAAGTATAACACGAGATATCATATGTTAATGGAGATAATAAGAAAATTTTATAAGATAAATAATTATCTATGGGTACATGTTACATATGTGAGGTTGTAAATTTTATAAAATTTGATATGGAATTGATTATATAATTTTGACACGTGTCATAACTGAATTCTACATGATTTACTTATGGAAATTTGAAAAGAGTCTATTATATGAATTGAATTAACAAACTAAATATTCAAATGTTCATTGCTCATACTAGGATTAGCGTTAAAATAGACAGCATGTCCTTAAAGGTTTATTATGGTACCATAGATACTAGGATTAGCGTTAAGATAGACGGTATGTCATTAAATGTTTATTATGGTACTATAGAATTTTTCGTGCGTGTACTCAACATAAACATGTACATTGTTTATTCAAAACATATCAATAGGTGAATATGTAGGTGAATATGATGGCTCAAGTTCTGAGAACGCTCTTGTTCACAATCCATATCCAATAGTCTAGGTACTGAGTAATTGGGCAAGTCAATCTAAATTGAGATTATGAGATATTTCATAATACAGCTATAACTTTCGTTTTCTAGGTACGCTTCCTTCCCTTTTATGAGATTGTTGATATGACTATGTGATATTGGACCAATGAAGACAAAAGAAAATGAATTGTCTGTTGATAACATTAATGCTATGAATTGTATGATTGTATATCAAAATTTATATGATTCTATGTATCACTAAGCTTTCAGTAGCTTAGTGTGTGGATTTTCCTGCATACAAGATTGGAGCCGTAGATCCGGTTGAGGAGGAGCAACCCGTGATTATCAGATTCTCTTAGTTAAGAGTCAGTTTAGAAAAAATATCATACATTATTTTATTCTATTCATTAATTGGGTAGACATAGACATTAATAAATTATTGAACTATTTCTATTGGTAATTGGTTTCAAAGGATTGTAATAAGTGGGCGTCCCTAGCTTTAGATTTTGGTAGAGATTAAATTTACAGTTGGCAATTAATGATATGGTTTTTTAATACAGTTTTATTAGACTTATTATATGCTTGAGAATGATACGAGTTATAAGCCTTGATCACATGATTGTATGATCGGATGTAACACGAAAATCGAATATGAATTATGAATTGAATGTAGGATAATGAGATAAACAGTTATAGGCGGAGTAGCACCCTCCTGCATAGTAGGGTCCAGCCTACTATATGGGATGGTGTTACAAGTCTTCTTTATTTTTATGGCATAACTATCTTGGGCATGTAAATTTCAAAAGAATGAATCATATGATAAAATTGGACTTTTTGTCATATCTTAATAAAAATGACCTTGGAAAGAAATGCGCAACTTGCATGTTAACTAAGATAATAAGGAATATATTTTCTAAGGTAGAAAGAACAATAAAATTGTTGGAAATTATACATAGTGATGTGGGTGATTTGCATGCAACTCCAACCATAGGAAATAATAAGTATTATGCGACTTTCATTGATAATTATAGTAGATATTGTTATGTCTATTTGTTACATTCAAAAGATGAGGTCATGAATTATTTTATTGTGTATAAAATAGAAGTTGAATTGCATTATAAGACCTATATCAAAATATTAAGGTCGGATATAGGGGAAAGTATTATGATCCAAAGTTCTTTGATAGCACAGGAATTGTGCATGAGATTACAACCCCTTATACACCACAACAAAATGGTGTAGTTGAATGCAAGAATCGAGTTCCAATGGAAATGATCAATGCAATGATGTCATATTCAGACCCTAGTCAAGGCTATTGGGGGGAGGCAATGCTAATAGCTTGCCATATCTTAAACCGAATTCCAAGTAAAAAGAGTTTACACAACTCCATATGAGTTTTGGAACAAAAAAAAGCCTAACATGAACTATTTAAGAGTTTAGGGCTATAGGGCAATTGTGAAAGGACCCGAAAGAAAGAAATTGGGTTAAAGGGGTGTTGAGTGCATTTTTTTTAGATATGCACACAATTCTAAAGCTTATACATTTATGGTTATTGAGCCTAATGATTCAATACCAATAAATACGTTATTCAAGGGATGTTGTCTTTGATGAAAATAGATTCATACAGCTTCAAACCAACTTCCACATAGTTGCAAGCCAATGGGCTGCAAATGGATCTTCAAAAATATTGATGGATCCTTAGATAAAAAAATGAGCCTGGTTGCACAAGGATTTTACTCAAAAATGTGCTATTTATTATTTTAATACCTATACACCAGTAGCAAGGATTGCAACAATATGAGTGCTAATAGAATTTGCAGCTATAAATAAGCTCGTAAGTCACCAAAAGGATGTTAAGACTGCGTTCTTGACTGGTGAACTTGATGAAGAGATTTATATGAAACAACCCAAAGGGTTCGTTATGCCTGGATAACAACCCAAAGGGTTTGTTATGCCATCAGGTTGTGCTTGCTAATGGGTTCAATATTAATGAATCAGATAAGTGTACTTATAGCAAGTTCAATAATGAAAATAAAGGTGTTATTATTTGTCTATATGCAGATGACATGTTGATCTTTAGAACCGATCTTGAAGTAGTTCAAATAACTTAGAGGTGTTACATAACTAAAGAATTTCTATTTAGCATTTTTGTTATAAAAGATATGAGTGAGGCAAATGTCATCCTTGGCATACAGAAAGTGAGAGATGGAGAAAGTATATCAATTTCACAATCTCATTATATTGAGAAAGTTCTCAAAAGATTAAATCATTTTGATTGATTTTTTGCCTCTACGCCACTTGATCCAAGCTTGAAACTATTTAAAAATGAAGGTAGCCCAGTATCGTAACTTGAATATGCCAAGTTGATAGGATGTCTAATGTATGCAATGATATACACTAGATTAGACATAACTTTTACTATTAGAAAGATGAGTAGATACACAAGTAATCCAAATGATATGCATTGGTTTGCAATTAGAAGAATTTCGAAGTACCTTAAGAAAACTATGAATTATAGTTTAAGTTATAATGGTAACCATCAGTAATAGAAGGGTACTCAGATACAAGCTAGATCACTGATAAAGAGGATTATGCCACTACTAATGGGTGGATCTTTATGCTTGGTAAAGGTGTAGTTTCTTGGACTTCTAAGAAACAAACTTGCATACTGATTCCACAATAGCAGCTAAGTTCGTAGCTTTGCTTCAATAGCTAAAGAAGCTAATTGGCTTAGAAATAAGCTATATGATATGTCTTGTGACCTAAGCCAAATTACACATGTATCTATCCACTGTGACAGTGAAGCTACATTAGCTAGAGCTGATGGTCATGTCTATAATGACAAATCTAAACATGTTGGACAAAGAGACAATCAAGTAAGAGAGCTAATCTGTAATGGAGTGATCACAATTGATTTTGTAAGATCAACTCAAAATTTGGTAAATCTATTAACCAAAAGTTTGCAAGAGACTTGGTGAATAAAACACCAAGGGGGATGGGGCTCAAGCCCACTGAATTTAATCACCAATGATCGAAACTCAACTTAACGCTTGATACAACGTCAAGTATTAAGTTCAATGAGCAAAGTACATTATTACTGTGGTTTGCAAGCACTTAATAGTTTGTTTATGTCATCCCAAGTTAAAATAGTGCTTGATACTCGTATTGTATAATTATGTGAGGTTAAGAATGAACTCTTAATAGACCTAAAGATAATGTTTTGTTCAGATTACATGCTTAGTACGAAGGCATGAAAAGGTCTACCTATGTAGATGCGAAGTGTGACCACTTCAATGAGCTCAAGGCTTGGCTCATAAGCATTCATGAATGATACATGGACATGAGGCCTTAACAAAAATGCCATTTGTTATGTAGCCAAAGGTGTAAAGATTATATATGCAGAGTTTTGTTCTGCTTATCAAATAGAATATGTAGTTCAAAGCTTGTTTACAATTGTATTGTGATATGTTGAAATGAAACTCTACTATATAGTAGTTCAAATTGCAAGATACTATTATTTATGCATATAATTGTGAGTACTGAAATTGATCTGAATTTTTTTATTCATTTTGAAAATAGAGGGAGATTGTTAAATATTTTCAAAATGTAAGTTTTATGTCACTGGCAAATGATGGTTATCATGAGTTTGTGACAAGTTCCCAAATGATAGGTCTCTATCACATTCATGATGAGTGTTATGAGCAAGTGACAATTTTCAATAGCTAAGTTTTTGTCACATCCACGATCACAAGCATGTGATGGATTGCAAAGCTAAGCATCGCGAGCTCATGACGAGTATCACATCCGCGATGCATATTGTTAGCTTGGCTACTGTCACGAATATGATAGGCGTCATGAGGTCATAATGACTGCGATTCCAACTTGCGCTAAAACTCCTTTTTCGAATAGAACTTTATCAAATATGATATGATTTAGATAGATAGATAGGACCAAATAAACTATTCTAAACCTTTTAGGAATCTTTTTAATGTTTTTTCTCTTTAAAATCATATCAAGATTAAGGGTTTTTGTGCACAACCAACAATTTATTTAGTACTTTTTTATATACACTTGGCTACCTAGTTCAAAGATCCCCGTCAACAAGATGTTCTCTATTATTTCATTGTATCATAAAGGAAGAATAAATTCACCTTTAGGAAAGTGACATCTTGATACACGTCTTAGAGTCATTATTATCTCTCTCTAAATTCTCCCCAACAGCTAATATGAAGCATAGAGTGAAAGCAAATTATCGCCAGTTTTCGAATTGAGCTTCAAAACACAAAGTAACATCCCAAATGCATCATTTAATTCTAGCACATTTCCAATATAAATTATATCCTAGACCCCGGTTCATGATGTATTATGGACCAGGGTCTAGTAGACATGTACGGAGAAAAAAAAAGGAAATTGTTGCTTTTTTAACTAATAAACCTTGTTTTTTTAACAAATGAACCTTTATCTTTTGTGGCTTCACTGTATCTCCATTGAAGTGGCTAGTCGTTTTCTCTATTAGTTTATTATGTTCTATTTCTTTCTTTTTTTTTAGTACAATTTTGTTTTGATTTGTTATTTTTTAGTGCGATTTGTTTCTATTTTTGTTGCATTTTGAGTTTATTCAAAGATGATTCAATAAATTCATTCCTATAAATCAAAATGCAAAAAAATAATATAATATCCAATAAATTAAATACACAAATAATTGAAATGAACATGTATTAATATAAGAAATAAACATTTATTAATAAATTAATGAATTTTTACTTTATTCTAATGAAGCTACAGTTTATAACAAATAATTTTTTTGTTACGTTTTGAGTTTCTTTGAAGAGGATTCAATATATTCATATCTACATATCAAAACAAAAAAAAATATAATATCCATTAAATTAAATACACAAAGAAATGAAATGAACCTTACTAATAAACTAATGAACCTTTACTAATAAACAAATGAATATTTATTAATAAATTAATGAACTTTACATTATTCTTAATGGACATTTCTCAATAAACTAATGAATATTTACTTTATTTATAATGAACTTACAGTTTTATAATAAATGAACTTGTCTTAATATACTAATAAATATTTTACTTCATTGCTAATGAACTTAGAGTTTAGAACAAAATGAACATATAGTAATACACTAATGAATATTTATGTTATTCCTAATGAACCTTTATTTTATAACAAATGAACTTTTTTCAATAAACTAGTGAACATACCTATAAACAAATGATAAATATTCACAAAATTGTCATTGTATGTTTAATAGTTGTGTAAGTTTGTTTAATTTACAAAATTGTTACCGCATCTCATACGTGTGATGAGCCATTGGTCCATAATACTATATGAATCGATGTGAACCGAGATCTATGATATAACAATTGCTTTCCCAAGCCCTCTCTTCAACCATTTATCAATGTAAATGAAAGCCCAAGCCCATTATTTTGAGTTATTATATTATGCACCTGAATTGACAGTGTTAGGAGCTCCAAAAGTCCATTCATATGCCGAAGTAAAAAATCACTAACTTTTCTTTTTCTGTTAAACGTCGTCAATTTTTGTTCCTATATATTCATTATTTAGTAACTATAGATACATTATTTAGTAACTATAGATACATTATTTTATAACTGTAGATTCATTATTTGTCTTTATAAATCAGTTTTATCTTTTCTTGTATGTTGATTATTTTCTTGCCATTCAGATTCATTATTTAATAACTATGGATATATTATTTTATAACTTTATATTCATTATTTGTTTTATAAATTTCTTTTATCTTTTTTTGTGTGCTTAATTATTTGCTTACTAAGTTCAGATTCATTATTTAATAACTGTAAATATATTATTTTATAACTGTAGGTTCATTATTTGTTTTCATTATTTTTTTATCTTTTCATCTATGTTCGATTATTTGCTTAACATATTCAGATTCATTATTTAATAACCATAGATACATTATTTTATAATTGTAAATACGTTATGTTATAACTGTAGATACATTATTTTATAATTGTAGATTCATTATATGTTTTCATGAATTTATTTCATATATATTTAATTATTACCTGAATTCTTGCAAATCAAACTCTCACAAATCATATTCTCAAATGAAATATATTCATCCATTTATAGTTGAACAAAAAATTAAAGAAAAACAAATTGAACAAATATAAACAAATTGAGAAATCAAATAGCCGAAGAACAAGATGAAAAATAAGAAGAAGAAGAAAAAGAAAAAGAAGAAGAATAAGAAGTTAAATTCAAAAAAAAACTATTATTATTAAAATAATATATTTACAGTTATTAAATAATGTATCAAAAAAATCTGGCACATGTGAGCTTATTTAGAGCACCTAGCACTGTACATTTAGGGTATAATATAATTTGCTCATTACATCATAATCCAATAGCTAAATCAAATACAGAACTTAAAAAGCCCAATTCAAAGACATGGAGCTTTATATATCTGATGATCAAGGTCTTTCTTGTCCTGCTTTATGTATCATAAGTCAATCAGTGGAGTTGGACGGAGAAACACAACCACCCGTCTATTTTGATGCTCCCAAAATCTCAGTGGTGCAGTCACCAAATGTGGAAATAAAGAAGAAGAAGCGGATTTCTTTTCAACTCATATTTTGAGTTGGTTAGCAGAGTTTTTTTTTTTAAATAATTAATTAGACAATTATAATGTTAAAAATAATTTAGTTGATGTGTCTCATTTAAATGATATATTTTTATTTTATTGGCTTGGTCTATATATAAAGACTTAAATCAGATTTAAACAAGTATTATTCAATAATTTTTTAGGTACATCTTATAGACAGGGTATTAAACTCACAACATTCCACTTTTATCATAATTATTTTATGGTAAGTATACTAAATGAGCTACTCCGAATTGGTTATTTACTTGTTATGTCAAAAAAAGCGAGCGGCATATCTTTCTTTGAAGATAAAAAGGAAAAAAAATGTTTAAATTATATTTAGCTCTCTGAAAATATTTGTTTTTGTCATTTAGGCTCTTACAGCGATTTTTTATCCACTCAGCTATCTGAATTCATTTTTTGGTCCATCTTACTCTTTGTCTAATTCGTAAAATATGTATGGGACTCCCTAATACTAACATAGTAAAGAAAAATATTTGATTTCATCAATGGTGTCATGTCAACAACAATGAGTTATATATTCGGTTATATAAATTGGACAAATGGCAAAGTGGATAAAAAATGGAGTTCAGATGACTAAGTAGACTAAAAATTGCTGCAGAGACTAAATAGCGAAAACAAATATTTTCAGGGAGTTAGATATGATTTAACCCAAGAAAAAAGGGTTGAACGGCCATAAACATGATAAGATTCCCAATTAACAAAATGGATATTCCTTGAAATATTCATAATATAAAAGTTGATCTCTCTTTCTATCTTGAGCTTAATATTGCTAACATCTACTGCCCACATGATCTCTTTTGTTCCAATTCTTGATGTAATCTTCTCAACTCCCATGTCCATACACTACTTTCTCTTTCTTGTTTCTTTTTTCTTTCATCCAACTCCTAACTTTTTCTTTTCTCTTTTTCTATTTCCTCTTATCTATTCTTAGATTCCTTCCTTTTTTCTTATGCATTACATTCCATTTTGACAATATGTTCACATTTTTTTAATATATATATAATTTGCAAGAACAAAATTATTTATCATCCTTAACGTTCAAGTGATGTTTAATTGCTGAATTTAATAATTTTTGGATATCTAATTTTAAGTGTAAACTATATAGATATATATTTGCTCTGAAAAAAAAAAAAGGAAAAAGAAAACAGTTTGACTATCCACTTAACTTCATATTAAATTATTAATTATTTCATATTAAGTGTGCATCAATCAAATTTATTACCAAGTTAAATATTTCTATAAGATTTTTAGTTTAAAAGTTTTAGCGATAAATGAAAAGAAACAAACTGAATTGAGGCTAAATAATTGACTGGGGATTCGAATTCAGTGATGTGAATCTTGAGTTAGAATTTTCAATCAATTAAACTCGTTGTATAGAAAGAAAAGAAGCAAGTTAAATTGAGGCTAAATAATTGAGGGTTAGCTTTGGAGGATGCTTTTCTAATAAAACTTGTGTGGGGTAGAGATAGTCACATTTTTTGGTACAAATATACAGGATAGTAAATTTTGCGGAAGACTATATATAGTTGAAAAAAAATAAAAGGTTGAGAATATATATATATATATTTACATATTCATAAGCCAAAGTGAATTGTTGTTTGTGATGCTATATCATGCTCAAGGAATCATATGCTATAAATAAATAAATATGCTTAATTCAGGATTAATTATACAATATAGAGAAATTGGTAGGCTTAGGACGCTTTCTTGTAAACATATCAGTGGATTTTAGAAGCATATCTATGGCACCCAATACATATTTTTCCGTAATTATGAAACATGAGATAATAGGAATCAATGTTCAACAAATGTTTTTATCATACGTAATAGCAAGAAAGTATAGGATCACTTGAAGGAAATAAGTTATATATTGAGTTAATTTCATTTATAGTCACTTAATTTTATTTTTATTGCAGTAAAATTATAAAAACTTTTCATTTTAAAAAAAGTCACTGAACTATATTTTCATTTCACTAAAATTATATATAGCCAATTTTTAGATATGTGTCAAAGGAAATATAACATAACAGCTCACAAGTAGCTAAACATCTAATGTGATAGTTGAAATATCATTAAAATCTGATGTAGCAACTAATGCATCACTGAAATTCGGATTCAAATACTGATTTAGTGAAACAAAAATAAAGTTTAAAAATTAAAAAAATATATAATTTTATTATAATAAAAATAAAATTTTACTACCATCGATAAAATTAATCCATTATATATATATATATATATAGTATGATAAAAAGATTGAAATATATATAAGAAATTGTGTATAAAAGGGTAAAGTCAAATAAATTGAGACGAGGATAAAATAATTGACTTCCGGAATAATTTTCTTGATATCATTATATCTGTAGCTTTGATGCATCCATTTATTATTATTACGTTTTCGACTTGAAATATCATTTCTCAACCAGACTTCAATATTTAGCAGTGGACCTAGAAGTTTAACTTTGGAGAATTAGAAATGTAACGAGTTGAATAGAATTGATAGTGTTATGCTCGAGTTCAACTCGATTAAAAAATTTAATATTCTGCTTGATTGAGCTTTTTTTTTAATTGTTCGAAACTCAACTTGAAAAATATTTGAGTTACTCGAATTCTACTTAACTCAAATCAACTAAAAAAAATTAATAAATAATGTAGTCAGTTCAGCTAGACTAGATTAAGATTGAATATGTGTATACAAGGAATAAAAAAATTAATAAATATCTCTAAAGTTTTACAAGTTTTTTTGTAATACTCAAACTCAATTCAACAAACTATTAGAATTATTAATATTTGAGTTTGACTCAATTAACTCCTAGTTAAATTCGAATATTTTACGAGTTGAGTTCGAATAACTGAAAGCAATTTGACTCGTTTACACTGCTAGAATAACCAAACTTAAATATATCAGTAGACAACTAGAATATTTATATTTGGTTGTTCAACTATTATTGATCATTATTCTATTTCTTTGATAAATTGATTTGATTATTTTGTTTTTTTTTCTTTAGTAGATTTCGTATTCTTTATATAATTGTTTTAAATAACAAATTTTTATTTCTAGTAAAAAATAAAGCTTCATGAAAAAATTAATAAAAAAATAAGAGGCCAAAAAATTAAAAGTCTAATAAACGATCCAAAATAATACAATAATTTTGGAGAATCTATTTTGTATTTTTTTTTTAAAGTAGAGGAACCTAGTCTATAATTTCTTTTTCTAAAGTTGGGGGCGCCATGGTCCTATTTGCCCCTCTCTAGTTCCGGTACAATAATGATAAGCGGTTTAACTTGCATATTTTTATGCACGCGTAATTCTCTAACGGACATTCGTCGCAAATTGCCACATGCCAACTTGCGTAATTCAGACAAATTGCTACGGAATACGTGGCCCATCACTAGCTTCTGTGCCATAATTACAGACGGATATCCGTCGACCGTCGTAATGTATTTTCGATTAGGCATTGGATTGGACGAGAGATTTACTATAATTAATGAACTTTAATTTTTTTAAATAGTTAAATAATAAATTTAATAAAAATTCATGAATTATTGTATTTCTCTAATTTAAAATCTCTGAATTTAAATAAAATTTTACTACATTTTGTAATATCCCTGTTTGCCAATGTTGTACGGAATTTTTAAATTGTTGTTATTATTATTATTTATCAAATACACATTAATCTGAAAAGCAAATTAATGACCAAAAGGACAAGGGAATATCATCATCAAGTAATATACCTATTTCAACAATGCGCCTATGGCAGCGTTCAGATGTTCCATTATGTTCTAGTAATGTGAAGTGGAGTAAGAAAATAAGAAATACCATTAGCGTCAAAGAATTCTCTTAAGAGAATAAACTCACCACCATTATCAGAATAAAAAGATACAATCAGTTCAAAAAGAATTTTTCAACCAATGTCTTCAACTTTGGAAAAATTTAGAAAAGTTCAGATTTCTTTTTCACATGATACAGCAAAACATATTTTGTAAGAAAAAAAAATGATTAATAAAAATCAAATAATATTGATAATCATTTTAGAAATCTTGGATTTTTACGATGGAAGTGGAAAATATATTTGAATTAAAGTAAGTTCTAGTTCTCGGTCAAAATTAAAGATTTCAAAAATTTTTAATTTTACCGAAACATACAATCAAATATTGCATGATATGAAAATACTTTTTTCATGTTAACCTTAAGCATTTATCCATAACTTTTAGCAAAATATATTTTGTAATCTTTATGGATAATATCCATTTTGTCAAAATTATCTCATAATTTTTAAGAACAAAATGGAAAATAAAAAGATTAAAACAAACTTTTTATTACAGAGTTCACTAAATATGTAAATTAAGCAAAAAGATCAAAAATTTTAGTTGCATTTGATAAATCTCATTTGCTAGTCCAAAATATATGATCACAAAATTTTTTTCTTGACAAATTTTATAAGCTACTAACACTGTAGTAGTTTTTCTTAATATTTTCTTTCAATACTCCTATTAAATGAAAAAAAGAAAAATTTAAAGCAGAAAATAAATTTTTGCTCCATAGAAATTGGTAAGAATGATGAAGATTAAGAGTAAAAGAAAAAGAAGAGAAGAAGTTAATAAAAAACAAAAACAAAAAAATCAACTCAATTAAGAGTTGCACAAGATGGTTAATTACTTTTGATTTTTTTTCTTTTACTTTTGACTTTTCAAATCTCATTTTTTTAAATTAATTTTATTTATGATGTAATAATGGTGTAACAATTATATAGTTCATTTTATAGTTACTATCATTAATTATAAAATTATTCTTCTCTTCTGGCTAGAAATTTATTTTATCAGAACCAAAATATCAACTCCATTAGGATCTTGCCCTTGTGCTACAGGGTAACGAGTCCTACTATTGGTAATTTCATGTATCACTACATGACTAACTGTGATAATTATGAGCCGGATTACCAAGCACGGATAGCCCAGTACAAGGCAAGAGCACCTCCATAGCTACCCATGAAAAGACAGTCTTGACACCTCAAGTCAAAAGACTTCGAGTCATATAAGACTCATATATTATGACCAAGATAATAATTATTGACATCTAACACTATCTGTGCAGTTATTATCAGACGTCAAGCCTTTTTAAATCAATATTTAAATTCAAATGATGAGAAATACCTGAAGGACCTACAATCTCTTTGTCTTTAGTCTTCTCTAAACTTTTTAAATAAACTGGACAATTTCTCTTCCAATGACTATCCTTTTAACAATGGAAACAGATTCCTTTGTCAACCTTTGGCTTAAGCTGGCTTTTTACCTTCCCCTTACCCTTTTTGGGATGCAAAGAAGAGGGAGTGGAACTCTTTCCTATAGTGGTCTTCTTCTTCTTTTTCTTTAGGTGAGAAGAAGAAGCTACCACCAATACTTATGTCTCTTTCGTTTGGGGAATAATCACAGTATTTTGGTGATAAACCAAATTTTGTTGCAGCTCTTGCAAAGTGCACTCAAATTTGCTCAAATGGAAGTTAGAAATGAAACTTTCATAAGAATATGGAAGTGATGCTAAGATACGGTCTGTCTTAAGCTCCGCATCCATAAATAAATTGAAATCTTCAAGACAATAAATAAACCTTATCATCTCACAATCATGTTCACCAACATCTTGGCCTTCATTTTCATTTGGAATAGTTAAAGCGGGTAGTCCTACTAATCTTGCCATAACTTTCCTTCACTAACTCTAAAATATCATCACAAGCTTCTATCTTTTTATATTACTCTTACATCTTATTTTCCATAGAACCAAGTATATAGCACCTTGCTTGGGTGTTCTTATCAACCCAATATGTGTAATGTTGTTTTTCAGCCTCACTTGTATTAGCAGCAGGCGCTGCAAGTTTTGGATTACTAGCAACAACCCACAAGTAGTGCTGGATAAGTACCAACTTAAGGTTCCTTAACCAGTCCACATAATTAGGCCCGGTGAGCCTATTACGGTCCAAAAACGATTGAAGTGGTGATGGTATAGCCATATTATTAGAGAAAAATAACTATAGAAATAATAAAATGCATCAGTTTAATTATATATGCAAGTTGTTGTATATTAATGCTCCCATTAAGAGTCTCAATGTAGATATCTTACATCTACATTAGATTAATTATATTTGGGAAGATTACTTGGTCTTTTATCTTAATTTTTAAGGTCTCACTTTGCACATTAACCTGATTAAAAATTTACTAGCATCCATAAAGCAGTAAATTTATCTTTGAATTATTACATAATTCAATTTTAAGGTTAATACTTGCACATTAGTCTTTTTCATGTCATATCTCATATGATCATAAAATATGATAACATCTATACTCGGATAGTTATGGATCTATAAACGTACATATGATAGTTGATTGAATAAAATGTATACTACCTCTCTTTAGTATGCATTTTATGTTTCATAAACAAATGTGAGCTCATTATATAATCATATTAAATAATGTTTAAATTAAATTAATTTTTTAGTACATATATCTACATATATTTAAATTTTTGTGAGTATACATTTATACTCATTAAATCCAAAAATGGATTTTATATATAAAAGTTGAATTTTTTTCAACAACTTGAAAAAAATCAACCATATAAAAATTTATATTTAATTTAAATCTCATTTAAATTAAACCCCCCACACACACACACACACACACACACACATATATATATATATATATATATATCTTGTTGCTCCTCCCAAAAATTTCGAGCTTCCATATTTCAAAGGAAAATTTTTACATTATATTATCTTGGCATACCAAAGATTTCAATATAATAGTAAAAATAAATTATGATTCTATTAATATTACAAACCAATTTATAAAATAATAAAACTTATAAAACCTTTGAAAAACTCAAAACAAAAAAAAAAAGAAAAAATATCATGAAACATCACATACAACATAATATATAGATCAAATCTAAAAGAGTAACAAAAAAATCATCAATAGCCAAACCGAGCCTACTAGCATAAAAGAGTCATTTTACTCAAAAATTCATGGGATAGCTCTAATACCATTTGATGGAAGCAGAAAATATATTTGGATTGAAGAGAGCTTTAGGTCTCGGTCAAAATTAGAGATTTCAAAAATTTTTAATTTTACCGAAATATGCAATCAAATATTGCATGACATGAAAATGCACTTTTCATGTTAACTTTGATTATTTATCCATAACTTTTAGCAAAATATATTTTGTAATCTTTATGGATAATATCTATTTTGTCAAAATCATCCTATGATTTTTAAGAACAAAATAGAAAATAAAATGATTAAGACAAACATTTAATTATTGAGTTCACCAAATGTGTAAATCAAACAAAAAGACCAAAAACTTTAGTTGCGTTTGATAAATCTCCTTTGCTATTCAAAAATGTATAATTCTAAAATTTCTCTCTTTACAAATTTTATAAGCTACTAACACTTTAATAGTTTTTTCTCAATATTTTTTTTCAATACTCATACCAGATGTAAGAAAGAAAATTTTGAAGCAAAAAACAAATTTTTTGCTCCGGAGGAATTGGTAAGAATCAGATGATGAAAATTAAGAGTAAAAGAAGAGAAGAAGTTAATAAAAAAAAAAAATCAACTCAATTAAGAGTTGCAGAAGGTGGTTAATAACTTTTGATTTTTTATTTTTTTGACATTTCAAATCGGATTTTTTTAAAATTAATTTTATTTATGATGTAATGATGGTGCAATAATTGCATAGCTCATTTTATAGTTACCACCATTAATCATAAAATCATTCTTCTCTTCTATTATATGTGGTAATTACTTTACTATACCACTATAGCTAATTTAATTAACAATTTAATTAAATTATAATAATTTTAATTAACACTTTAATTAAAATTATAAATTGAAGAAATAGTTAAAATTAATCAATATTAATTTTTACTTAAAAAGTATAAGTGATCATTTCCAATTTAACTTTCAATTAAATTACTTCCCACATCTTAAATATGGAATAGACAAATCATTTATTTTAGGTGTGACTTATAAGGTCAATAATTTTATCGAAATGGAAATATAATATTAACTCCTTAATATTATATCGAACACCATTTCCGAATTTCTCGTATACCCATATACATTAAATATCCTTCCGGAATTCTCCTTTTAATTACCGATAAAATCTCAGATATTAATTTAACCTCTAAATCGTAATATTTAGTCATCTCATTATGATTCCGATATTGATTAGGGTTACAGTGTGTCAAACCCTATTAATCAATATACTAATGAGTGATAATTTGTGTTCTGATTAAAATAAAACTTATCATTATTAATCTTATTAATAATTCAATCTTACATTGAATAAGTCATATTTCTCCTAACCAAAATTTTTTTTATCAGAACTAAAATATCAACTCCATTAGGATCTTGCCCTGATACTACAGTGTAACAAGTCCTACTATTAGTAATCTCATATCTCACTACATAACTAACTGTGGTGACTACGAGTCAGATTGCCAAACGCGGATAGCCCAGTATAAGGCAAGAGTACCTCTACAGCTACTCGTCAAAGGACAGTCTTGACACCTCAAGTCAAAGGACTTTGAGTCATATAAGACTCATATATTATGATCAAGATAATAACTGTTGACATCTAGCTGTGGTGACTATGAGCTGGATTACCAAGCGCGGATAGCCCAGTATAAGGCAAGAGCACCTCTACAGCTACCCATGAAAGGACAATCTTGACACCTCAAGTCAAAAGACTTCGAGTCATATAAGACTCATATATCATAACCAAGATAATAACTGTTGACATCTAGCACTATCTGTGCAGTTATGATCAAATGTTATTGTTCAGTACCCTTAACTCTTTAAGAATCCACTGGTTTATTTAGATATCATTATATCATCGAGAATGAGATTCCTCCTCAAAATAAACCATATGATAACCTAGAGATTCAATGAATACCCAATTAATTGACCTATATCGGTTATGAACATTTTTAAGATTATCTTTTACCGGAAATATTTATCTCATTATTATCAACAACTTAATAATAAATTCTCTATACATAATCAAAGGGTTGTATATTTTATAATATATTTAACTGCTGTATTCATAATTTAATCAACAACTTGAATATTTATTTATTATGAATGTGAAATATACATATGTACATTATGGTATATTATTTAATATATAAAAAGTGTGAATGCATTAGGGCATACACACTACTGATAATATTTCATATATTCGTTGACAGTAAAGCCAAGTATTTATACAAGAATGTGATAACTATCACTAGAAAGTTGCAAATAAATAGAAAACTACAACTAAAGAAGAATTACACTTAAATAGGAACGAGATGGAGCTAGGAGCCAACCTAGACTTTCCTAGGGTTTGCCCCAACACCTAAAGAAAAGGTGGGTGCCGAAAAGGAAGGAGCCCAACCTCTTCAAGAAAGCTTTGCTTGGTAGGCGCTGCTTACTCACTCAATCAATTATCCAACCTACTCACTCGGACAATTCTCTCCCCCCTACGCCTATATATATATATAGTCATAATTATCACATTCCTATATAAATACTCAGTTTCACTATCAATGAATATATGAAAATCCAAGATTTCTTTACGGTATCAGAGCTTATCTACTCCCTCTACACGTAATACTTTTTGTTCCTTTTCATTATCATGGCATCACCTACCTATTCCACCAATTCAACAACTAAAATGTCACCACCTCTGCCACTTTACTAACCACAAGTACCTCCACACCAATTACCACAACAACTCACTCATTTGCTATAAAATTGAATTTCAACAACTACCTAGCTTAGAAAATCCAGTTTATTCCCCTCTTAAATTACCAAAACCCCATGCATCTCATTGATGGCACCACACCTCCACCTCCACAATAAATCTTCACCATCACCACTCCGCCAGTCTCCATTCCAAACCCAGCGTATTTTGAATGGTTTAAGAAGGACCAAATGCTTATGCCCTTCTCAAAATATTTGCAAAAAGCCAAAATCCTTATAGATGAATTAGCCACAACTGGTAGTGTTGTAAGCGAAAGCGATTTTTTTATTGAGAAAAACTCTAGGTCTTAGTCAAAAATAGAAATTTCAAAATTTTTTGCTTTAACCGAAATATGCAAACATATTTTGCACGACATACAAACACATTTTGTATGTTAACCATGAATATTTATCCATAATTTTTACAAATCATATTTTGTAACATTTATTGATAATGTCCATTTATCAAGATCATCTCATGATTTTTAGAACAAAAGAGAAAAATAAAAGGTTATGACAAATCTTTTAGAACCAAGTTCACCAAAATTACAAACCAAGCAAAAGGATCAAAAGTTTGAGTTGTCTTTGATGAAACTCCTTTGCTAGTCAAAGATGTATGATCACCAAATATTTTTTTCCTCTATTTTTCTTCTCAAGAATAAGAAGAATTTTTTTTTTCTTTCTTCTTTTTTTTTCTCTCTTCTTTCTCTTTTTTTTTTCTTTTTTTTTTTCTTTTTCTCTCTTCTCTCTCTTCTTTTTTTTTCTTTCTTCTTTTCTTTTTCTTTTTCTTTCTCCTTT